>JBCAUA010020370.1:0-12738 GCA_038406235.1 Peronia verruculata | reverse complement strand
GCCAGGGGAGTCTGCGTTCTTATTCAGTATAGAGTAAACAAAGAGACTACGTCACATGTATTTGATACACTCTTCCCACATGATCGTTTCTTTTGATTGTAGTTTCAGACCATTTGAGAGGACTTGAGCGGGCCATGTGGCCTTTGATTTTTCCTCTCCCGTCTTTCTGTTACCGGCTGCCTAGATTCGGCTATATCTATGGACTTTCTCAGAATCTAAGAAAAAAAAAAAAATGATTGACTATCGAAAGATCTTGTACTTAGATGTAGCCGTACCTATTATGTGTCATTTTGGAAAAACTGGGTCCGATAACACCTAATTGTTGCCGACGACAAACTGAGTAATATCACAGCGATGTGACAGACATAGCAAGGAAAGGCCAGACCGTCTAAAGACGGACTTCGCACTTTAAAGTAGGGCTTCACCTGTTGGCTAAAGGCGTGCAGCGCAGTTGTAGGGTTAAGATTTACGTATGTAACGTTGTAACAACAAATCATTGACACTTGTTTTAGCATTCCCCCCCCCCCCCTTTCGCACTTTTTCCCGTTCCATATTTGCAGTCAAAACGATCCTTTCAACGTTGCCGTTTCTGCAGATGTGTCTAATTATTATAAGCTAAACCCTAACCATTCGTTTGCGTTCCGCAGGCGGCAAAACTAAAGACCGACTGCCTGTATACTCGACCACGGCCAGACCCGACCTTGCCAAAGAACTGGGCTTCGTGGGCGCCAAATTTCCCTGTCCTCATGGCCCCAGTGACGGAGACATCGGATTGAAAAAAAATGTGGAAACCTTCAAACAATGGCGATCCAAAGTGGGACCCGATTTCCCCTTGAGTCTGGATTGCTATATGGCCCTAACTGTTCCTTATGCCACACGACTGGCAAAAGAATTGGAGCCCCATGGTTTGAAGTGGATGGAGGAATTTCTCCCGCCAGACAGTTATGATGGATACAAGCAAGTCAGGGAAAATCTACGTGGGTCCCGAGTGTTGCTAACCACTGGTGAGCACGAATACACTCGCTACGGTTTCCTGCAGTTACTGGAGTCTCGCTGTGTTGACATCATCCAACCGGATATCACGTGGTTGGGCGGCATGACGGAAGCAAAGCGAGTGGTTGCCATGGCATCGGCGTATGACGTCCTAGTTATTCCTCACGGTTCTAGCGTTTACTCTTATCATCTCCAGTACGCTTTTCCCAACTGCCCGTTGGCCGAGTACATCAACATGAGTCACCAAGCTGATAAAATCGTGCCCTACTTCGGTGGCCTCTTCCCAGACGAGCCCCTGCCCAAAAACGGCTTCATCGACCTGCCGGACAGACCAGGATTTGGGGTGACCCTGAAGAGGGACAAGCTGACCCGACCGTACCCACGAGCCGAGGAGGTTTCACTCAAGCAAGCTGAAGCGAACAAAAATAGGGCGACTCCTGAAACAGCCCATTTCCCCTTTTAACTTATAAATGTACAGTTACTGTCTTATCTTTCATGCTTCACTTTCAATATTATTATTAGATTAATAAGGATTTGAACTAACAGGCAGTTGCCTGATATGCTTTCCAGAAATGTGAGAGCGTTTACAGTTGTCTTTTTTTTTTGAGTCTGTCGGGATAATAAAAGGTCTGCAAAGCACTATGAGATTGCAACTGTGTAGGGCTGACTGCTGTTTAAATTTGTTATTATTATTATTCCATGTAATTCCCAGTAACTTTGATACTATCCCATAGCTTGTAGCCACTTCTTGATACCTCCTTTCGTGAATGTGTCAAGGGACTGTTCTAATAGGGCATCGGCTCAAACTATCATAGATGATGAAATGTACGTCACCAAGTAGTCTCTTTTCCCAGCTAACCCTTTGTCCTTGTTATGATTCGAAATTGTCTATCGTCCTCAAGACTAAATGCTTTTTTATTTATTTATTTTTTTAAATCCATACATTAATTTATGGTGCTAGACTTCCAATATCTCTGCAGATTCTCTTAGCACTTATAAGATTAAAAGCAAAGGAGCTTTGGACATGCACATGTACATGTATTTAGTCACAAGCAGATGCTATCCCTGAGCCTGAGAGTCTCAGTAGAGGTGGTACATCTGTCAGTACTTGTACATGCAGGCCTAATCATTAAAGCATGATAACCATGAGCCAACACAGAGATAGTGTCCATTATGATAGTGTCCATTATGTAAGGCTTTCGTTTATCTCGTGCTGTAGTTCAGTTACAGGAATATCGGTCAAATTGTTGCTATATTTCACTGTGATCAATTTTCTACACATTTTTTTATAATAAAAAATTGAACACAAGTTTATGGCTTCTGTTCTAATAGGAATGCTTCAAATTCTACCGCATTTTTAAGATGAATTCACATCAACATTCACAAAAATTATGGTGCTCTTGAGCAGCTCTGATAATGCACTTCTGTGCATATGAGTAGGAAATCGTTGTGCTCAGTCCTATTACTTCCCTTTGCCAGACAAAAAGGGGGATTGAATAAGGAGTGTAAAGAGGAAAAAAAAAATCACTTTTGCGCCCTTTGCTTGAAATATACACAATGAAAAATTCCAAAACAATTATGATGTAAAGAGAACATTTTCTTCTTATTGTTATAAATTTATCAATTTTTTTGCCGATCAGTCTTTCGAATGGCAAGCAGTAAAAGGATTTGTCCTCTTTACACTGCTTGCTCAACACATCTTTTGTCTGGCAAAGGGAAGTAAAAGTCTGGCTGTTAAAAATATAAAACTTATGATGAAATTTCTGGTGTTCAAGAGAATTTGCAAATTTGCTTAAATCATTCTGTGGTGTCTGACAGACATAGTCTCAACATTATATATCAATCAAAAGCTAGTACACCATGACAGACCATGACAGCAGGATTGATGATACTGTCAGAGTATATATACGTTGTACAAGTAGTACATTGATTTTGCAGTTAAACTAATTGATCTGATTTCTGTAAGCTCATAAACAAAACTTTGAAAAAAGTACGCTAACTACATGAATTTTCTTCAAGATCTGTATCAGTAACAATAACACAATGACCACAACAAAGAATAATTGAGAAACACTAATACTTCAGTAAATAATCTACCAATACTGGTAACTTTATTGCATTGTCCCAACAAATACATGTGTACCACAAGATGTACCACCAACAAAAGGCCAACAAAACACCTGAAGCGATTTGTTGTAAATCCCAATATCATCATA
The DNA here is from genome assembly GCA_038406235.1 of Peronia verruculata. NCBI lineage: Eukaryota > Metazoa > Mollusca > Gastropoda > Systellommatophora > Onchidiidae > Peronia > Peronia verruculata. Next base: position 9,529 of record JBCAUA010020370.1, on the reverse strand, counting down.
AGAAATGAAAAATCCCATCATAATAATGTCATGAAAGGTGTACGATTTCCAGCATAACATGAAGGATTAGAGTGTAAGATGAGATCAATTCAATTCCCTCCTTTGAGAAAACTACGATTTTTTAGGTTCCCCATAAAGGCATTTTGTTAATTATATGAAAATCTAACGATTTATTCCCCTAGGACATATCACATTTGTGAGGGACTGTTTGAAACGAATCATATGACCCATTTGAAGGTATCATCACAGGCTCTAATCTTCAAAACTGTTTACATTATGCTTCAGGTTTAGTAGTCAAACCCTTCATATGCATGGTATAAGAACATACATTCAGACAATTGACAATTTAATCTTCAAGAAACATAATAAATATTTGGCATGAACCACCCATTCAAACCTCACTCTTTCATGTAAATTTCATTCAAGACTCTTCTTGTTTAAAAAAAAAAAAAAAGGAAAAAAATTAAAATCTCTAGCTTTCATAAAATTGGTACAAATATAAGGATTTCAATTTATAAAACACATTAATGTAAATTTCAAAAACAAAAGGATAAAACTATATGTCATGCACCCATGCCAAATGAGTCGGAAGTTGCACTGGGCAATCTCGAGTTACAACCATTTTTACCTATTTTCCAACTCAGATACCAAACTTTATACCTGTGCCAAAATTTTTCTTTCTTTTCTTGTTAAAAAAGGTTGAATTTTCATTTTGTGAAAAACAAAAACAAAAAAACAAAAAAAACCAGGAAAGAAATTTGGTACCTGAGTCGGAAATAGTTAGAAACAGCCATATCTCAAAATTACCCCGCACGACTTTCCATTCAATTGCCCTAGGCGAAAGACATAGAGTTGGAAGTTAAAAATAACATAATGATTGGAAAAGACATGAACAGGTAATATATGTCTCGCACCCAGGGCAAATGAGTTGGAAGTCGACTGGGGAGATTTCAAGTTACGTCCGATTTTAAGTATTTTCCGACTGAGATACCAAAATTTTTTATTTGTATCCCACAAAACGAAAATTCAATCTTTTCTATACTGAAAAGAAAAATTTTGTATCTGAACTGGAAAATAGTTTAAAAAAAGGCTGTAACTTGCGATTGCCCCAAGCGACTTGCGACTCATTTGCTCTGGGCCCAAGACATATGTAAGCAGAATATTTCTCAAGGCCTGTGGTATCATCATCTGAGAATTCATGAATGACTGAGTTGAAGCGATTATCCAGTTTCATACTATAACAGAATTAATTCATGAATAATATGCAAGTTATTTTGTTTCTAAAATGTCAAAAAAATCAAAATTCAAAATTGTGTAAAAACTACTATATATATTTGAAATAGATAGAAGAAATAATCAAAGAGTTTAATTTGTTTCCTCAAACAATAGTAAAGCATCTCTGGAATTTTGACACAAAGATGAAAACACAGAAAGGTAATAGGTCATGCAAAAATTGGTATCACTGAAGTATGTTTTTCATACTTCTCATCTAAAATGCCATTATCATCATCAGATGTTCCTATACATAAATGTGGGGGAAAGATCAGTATTGTGTTGTTCCTCTGGTGCCAATGAATGGAATGTGAGTTTGTCTTGACATTAATGAATATATATACTGAAATACCTATCATATCAATTACAATATGCTGATACAATATTGGAATTGTGACAAACAAGACAGGCAAATAAAATATTTGGAGCTAATTAATGATGAACACATGCACCAAGCCATTCAAAAAGTGCAAGGATGTTTGTGACACAGTTCATATAAATCATGTCTGTCCACCAGTCATTCATTGATCTTGCAAACTCCTGCATCTTCTTTCTCTCCTCCGTTTCTATCATTCTCAAACAAGCTGTAAGTTAAGCTTAATTCGTTTCTTACTATTTCAAAGACACAGAAAAAAAAAAAAAAAAAATCAGTGCATTCATCTTTCTCTGCCACACTGAAACGCAGTCATATTCTATAAACATATATGCATTGTGCAATAAGTTGGAATGTTCTAATAGAAAAAACCTTTTTTTGTATACTGAACTAGTATTTCAGTCAAAAGACATGCACAATGAATTAATAGGACACAGAGTGTGATTGAGCAATCCAGAAAGTACAAGGAGTGTTTGATGATAGATCTCATCCACATCCCTTCTATTCATCAATCATTTAACGGTATTATATTAGAATCAGACACTGTTCTGTTCCTCTGTCTCTCAAACAAAATACAAGTTTTATTCCATTCTTGCCAATTCACAACTGACACTGAAAACATTTCTTTGTACACTCATCCCATTCTGCCACACTCACTTTTCTCATTCATTCATTTATCCATGGATTTCTGAGAATGGCCCTCACTGCAAGCTGAACATGACATAAAAGTTAATGACATCACTGGAGGCTGCTTCTTGTTCTTTCATCTGTCCATAAAATCCTCATTATGGTCTTCCTCAGCGGCTGTAAGTAGAAACAGCGAAATTATCAATAAGACAGATCTGATAATAACATATAGAAACAATATGGAAAACTACCAGTACAAAGACAAAACAAAATAATTCTGCCATAAAGGTGACGACAGATGAGTTGATGTTGCTGGAGAAATCTATTAAAGAAAAAGATCAGCTTGTCCGAAATGTGATTGATCCAATGTTAAACAATAATCTCTGTCTAAAATTACACAAAAGTATTTGCAATGATCTATTCTTGGACATTTATGTCTAATTACTTGATTTATAACAATCTTTCATTCAAACTCAATACAACAAACACTAAATAAATGAAATATAACCCCATGAATTCAGATCCGTCTAGCCTGTGGAAACAGGTGATCCACATATGACTTCGATGTATGCTTCCAGTATTAAATCAGCAACAAATAATCAACAACAGTTTAGTTCATGGGTTCCTGCTGCCAACTGACAACGCCTTGCGCCCAAGGCAAATGAGTCTGAAGTCGTTCTAGGCAATTCCGAGTTATGCTCGATATTAACTATTTTTCAACATAGATATCAACGTTTTCATTTTTTCGGGTTAAAAAGTTATATCTTCATTTTGTGAAGAAAAAAAAAAATAAAAAAATTTTGGTATCTGAGTCGGAAAATAGCTAAAAACAGCCATAACATAATTTCAAGGCGCGACTTCTGACTCATTTGCTGTGGGCACAATATATGTATGTAACATGACCAATACCCATTGTTATCCTGTCTTTCATGCATGCAAAGCAATTGCCACATTGTCTCCCTCCTATTCTTCCCCTCCACACTGTGATATTATTACATGACATCGCCACACTGGGCTGATTTCAAAGTGATAAACATTATGTGTGCCGGCTCATATTTGCGGAGGCTAAGGGAAAATACAATGGGATAAGGAAACAAGACTTCCCCATCTGTTTGCAGTTTACAACAGCTCTCTAACTGAATGTGTGTGGACTGTACAAATTTAGGCCTAATCAGCCAAATCATTATTAACCCTTTAGCATTTGTATTGCCTGGTCACCATAATGACCTCAATGTTCAGCTTCCTGCCAACAGGATGGGTGTGGTTTGTTTACACCATTTGGCTTGTCTGTGTCCTCTGACAGGGTACTTCAGAAAAAGGGGTATAAAATCTTTACTTCTCCAAGAATCAACATAATATTTGACACGGCAATAGTTTCATGGATGGACTATGTTCCTATTATAGGCTTTAGGTGATTTTCATGAATGAAATATTTTTTTGTAATTTTATATTTAGTATATGTGGTATAATTAATGGCCACAACAAAAACTGAGAGAAACTGACCACTCATATATGAAACAGCAAAACAAATATTTGTCCAATAATTGAAAAAATCATACATATCACAACAATAAAAGAATGATACTGAAAGAGAGGACATTCCAGCTTACCACAATGTGAATTTTAATCCAAACCGCATTGGGCATACAGAAACTCGATCTTGACTAGATCTAGAATCTAGATTTAGATGTACACATATATTCCGCCTATCATCAATGATGGATCTTCACATCAGGCTTATGCAGACTTAATTCTAATCAAGCAGTGTGTGTAGTGTGCAGTGTGCTGATTAGGTCTCGCGATCTTGTTTGACACAATCTTTACTTACTCGATTTGTACTTACTTCTTCTTCGAATCAACACTGATGTCTGATTCATAGTCAAGCTCAGTGTCGCTTATTTCTTCTTCCATAGTAACCAAGGGTGTAAAATTCTTCGAATATGCTGAGCACAGGATAGATCGAGTGAAAACACGTGTGAGAATACAAAGGAATAACTGATAGCTTTGTCACGAGTGACGGACTGTAAAAGACTTTGTCTTGGCTATTTATTATTATAGCTCTACAGCCTTGGAGGCAGGTGAAATCCCTGTAAAAATAGGCCATAGTTATCCTGGAATAGTTGTGGATGACGTTTCGTCTACACGTAATTCAGGAACGGAAATGCAGTCTTAAACATAGAAAGTTTACAAAAAGAAGGGGGGTGTGACACGGTCGTGTTTGGCAGGGTTGAACAAAAGCGCTTTCTGTACGACCAATTTGGCCGGGTTAAACACGAAAGGATTAAACAGGGGGAATGGTGAGCTATAACAGAGGATGATGAAGGAGGAGAGGTAAAAAAAAATGTGTGTGAGCGTTTTTTTTTTTTCATTTTTTTTTAAAAAGAATATCTCTGTTATAAGCTGTATAAATAGCAAGTTTGCTGTGATGTGAAGAACAAGGTCAACTCCTGTTTACCACTTGGTCAGGTGTTGTGTCTCTATGTGAATAACTGTTAGGCCAGCAAACCATCCATGCCAACAAAAAAGCAATAGCTGAAGCCACATGCCATCCCACACTAACATTAGTACCAAGCCATTTTGACTTTCAGCCAAAATATTTCCCCTTATAGGTGCAATTAGTATAATATGTGTGGTGGTTTGTGAACATGGTAGAATTGTCAGAATTTAATCACTTGAACTCTTAATTACTGCTGAGATTACAGTTTCTAGTGAATATACAGCTTTTTGAATTCTGTTAATATCTCTAATAGTGTTTTTTTTTTTTTTTTTCAATTAATGTTTATAGATGACCCACGTCAATTTATTTTTGGAAAAACATGTTTAAAGTTCCAAAAACAAATTTCAGTGTAATTCAAAGAGAAGTGAGTAATATATCATGAAAAAATGCACTGAAATACAATTCAATGTAGCGAAATACCATTAAATCTAGCTGAAATGACTGAATAAAACCAGGTCTGCAGGCTCTTGTTTTGGAATTCGCTTGACATAGCCATTCACAAAACAGCATTAATAACACAGTTAGAGGCAGCATTCTGATAAAAATCTGAGATAAGAAGATGAGCTATAGTTTAATAGTAAATATTCAATTTTAATTGTCTGATCCTGAATGGGTCATCTTTGCCCACAGCTCAGAATCCACTAGTGCGACTTTACGCACTTTTCCCAGACCACCACACATATAAGGGATGTAAAAAATAAAAAAATTTAAAAAATCACTCTTTCTCTTACTACATAAAAACTTAAATATCTGAAAATTTTGAAAAATTCACTGTACGACAAAACTGGTTGTTTTTCATCATAATTGTTTCACAATTTTTTTGTGTCATTTGTTTCCAATATCAGGAGCTATAGAAATTTGTTCTTTGCAATGCTTGTATTATACTCTGTGTACCTGACCAATTAAAATAATTTAGTTATCTGAAAAAAATGTCTCATTTGCATTACAGAGAGGGAAGGGGTGCATGAGGTGTGAGCTGCGGTATCAAGGCAGTGGGAAGATCGTGGTTCTGAGGAGAATGAGGAGACAAAGAGAGCTTGGTTATCGACTACATGGTCATCCAGGACAATTTTTTGCCCAGTCTCATCTTTTGTAAAGCTACAGAATTGTTATTATAAATGGGAAGAAGGACTGCACAAGTCTCAATTTAGTCACAGTGACTCATCCATTGTTCTTTCTCCTGTTCTCATAAAAGGCAGAGGCAGGACAGATGGACAGACTTAGCAACAGCAACATGATTCAGTGTCAATTCATTGGTTGTTTTCTTAGGTAAGCAATGAAGCACTGGGACCATTCAACGCAAAAAAAAAAAATGGACTCACTCAAATTCAACTCATGTGGAGTTGATTGATCCTTTGGAATCACAGCTGACATAGAGGGAGGCAGTGAAAATATCAAGACCAAAGTATTGAAAAGGACAAAATGCATGAAAATCAATTAATTCCAGGCAACAGAAAAAAAGATTATGTAATCATCAGTAAATTTTCCATTACGGAGACTCATTTATCATAAGACGTTATTACACTGTCTGTTTCAGAGTTAATTTATGTTTCACCTTTGTAAAACCTATAAACACATCAGTTGACCGCATTTCAAGTTTATAACTCGTTGGCCGCAAGATCTGTGACTGTTGAAATTTGTAAACTTTCAAACCACTAGATCTCACTTTGTGGTCAATTCATTTAGTAATAAAATAATAATGAAATTACATTGCCAATATTTATTAAATGTCTAGGATACTCTGTTATTAAAAAAAAACTCAGTGAAGATTACTGACGAACGGAATGTATAGACGGAGACATACAAGAAAGAGTTAAAGCTCAGACAGCTGAATTAGTGGTGAAAAGCAATATGTTTGTCATTTCTGATCCCATGCTATCTCCCTCTTGATTTTCACCTCATGTCAATGTGTTACAATGAAGACTTACCTTGCTGTAGTGCCTCCAGCTGGTCTGTCAAGTTCTGTATTCGCTCCTCTAACTTTTTATATTCCTGTAAAGCATAAGTGCATCATCAACTTATCAAAACATCACAGAATGAATATTTAAAGACACACTCTCTTTATAAACATTAACATAAAAAGACCTTTCTTTCAAAATAAAAGAATGAAATTGTGCTCCTAACAAATATTTTCGTAAGTTCAGCTGAACTTAAAAGAGCAGCACTTAATTTGCCACCAAATTTATGACAGTCATATAATAACCCCCCCCCCCCCCAAAAGTTAGGATAATGGACTGAAGTCTGCATTTGGCATGCCATCCAGTATTGAAATTCATATGTCTCAAAATATCTCAAGGAAAAAAACTAAAGAGAGAGAAATTAATGATCTAAAGATTTCATTCACTTGTAAATAATTGAACAATAGATTTTAAAACCCAACTTTGCAGATGCGACATAAATGAACTGTAGACTTACTGCTGAGCATGTGGCCAAAGAGTCAAACTGCTTTCCATCAGATTTTGCATGGTCCAGCTCTTCTGCCTGCTTGATTAACTCTGTGTGTTTGTCACTGGTTAGGAGTATACCAGCCTTCTGTAGGATCTGTTCCAAACGTCGCTTGTACCCCTGATCATGAAATTAGCAGTGACTGTTATTTGTCCCAATGGATATATATACTCTTTGTCATAAGTTATGAATCTGACATTACCAAATATTTTTTAAATATTGCCTGTAAGCTACTCTTAAGCATTCAAACATGATTCTCAAACTACATATTCAGCTATCATCTGTTCACAAACACAGGAGCTAAGACACTTTTCATGAAAATTAACTTGATCTTAGAAATAGACATTGCCTTAATTCACTTTTCATGGATATGGCACTTGGGCTTTTGCCAAACTGCAGCTTTCACAAATCTGGTAGTGGCACTTAAGACAATGAGGTTTTTAACTGTCCAGTTTGCATGTTTGTTTGTGGTGAGGTTAAAGGGCACATGAGCATGATCATGGTTATATCGTGCCAATGACAGTGAGATACATTCACATGTTAAATGGCTGATCAAGTATTTAGAAGAAGAGAAGAAAGAGAATGGGATAGAAGACAGGAGCAAGGAGAGAGAAGAGATATCATCCCAGGAACACCGAGAATGGCATTCCATGGGAGACATACCACCGATGGTGGGCTTTTACTGCCTGCAGGTGAAAGTAGAGAACCTACTTATATACCCTGTCTAGTTGTATGCCTTTAGCCTTACCTTGTGAGTCAGTTCCCCTTGGACCATCTCTCCCTCCAGCCTGTCCCATTCTGCCTGCAGCTCAGAGCTGAGGGTTGGGTAGACCAGCATGGCATCAGGGTGACACACTAGAGGAGACTGAAATACCAACTGGTAGCTACATGTCTGTGGTTCGCTTGCATTGACAATCACACTGTGGTTCCCACACATGAAAGAAACCTGTGAAAAATGATGACAATGTCAATGCCCATTGTCAATGCTGGCCATTCTGTTATGGACAACAGTCATTATTTTGACATATCTTCCTACTGATTAGATCTAGTGGTAGTTGAATTTGAAAAATTTATTTAGACATGTGAAGTTCAAGTGTCTACAGTACTTAGCAGTACTAACAGCTGAAGGCGATTCTCTGCTCTGGCATTAAATAAAATGATGGTTTACAATCTGGCCCGTGTACTTTGGTGAAGCTTCTTACCTGACAAATTTAATGTCAGTCAAATGGCAATACCATCAAAATAATATTTTGAAAAAATAACATAAATTATAGAACTAAGTCAGGTATTTCTTTTTTCTTAATCGTGTTACGCACTCCGCTACATTTACAAGGCCATCCTTGTGCTATCTATGAATTTATTATCCCAGTACAACAACTGAAGTACACATACAAAAAATACACACACAATTTAGTTTCATCTATATTATGATACAGGAAATGCACTAAAAACTTCCAGTTTTCTCAAAACTTGAATCTGATCATTAAATGCTAAAATATAAAACAACAGCACAGAAATGTCCTTTATGTTTCCATGAAAAAGAATGAACGATGTTACGCTTTTATTTTCCCATGCCCTGTCCCTGCATTAAGATATTATTATATTGACAGTGAAAGATCATTACTGTAAAAACAGAGGCCAACAAAGAAACTAAAAAAATACTTTAATTCCTTCTTTACATGAGATATTTCTAACAACAAAAACATTTTTCAGGTATTTGATGACTAGATTCCTTTATTTTTATGACAACTTCAAAACTGTAAACAGACTGAACAATGGCAGACAAGAAACAAAAGTTGTTGTTTGATGCACAAACTCAGTGATCCAAACTGCAATAGATGCTGACTTACCCTGACAGATCTGTAAACGGTCCCACAGCTATCGCCGTCTTTCATCAACATGGCAACAAAGGTGTTGTTCACCACCTCCCATTCTTGCCATACTCTGAAATCAAACAAAATCCATCCCAATTAACATGCAAGTACAATGGTCTCTGCCCTAGAACTCCATCGAGATAACCTCCATCAGGAGGTTGAAAGATGTATATAGAACATAACACAGAACTCCAACAATGGAAACAAAGAAAAAGCCGAATGTTACGCCTCTGTCCTCCTCCCTCTTTTACTGTACTCTGCAGTATGTTTCTTGCTAACAGACAAGCTGCTCCAAAATTACAGCATGTCTTCCTTCTGGGATTCCAAAAAACATATATCAGACTTTGCAGTGAACAAAAGAAGAACATGAAATATTTTCAGTCAGTTAAAAATGATATACTGGAATGGTATATATATATAAATATATATATATATATATAA
>JBCAUA010020359.1:0-12738 GCA_038406235.1 Peronia verruculata | reverse complement strand
ATAGATAGATAGATAGATAGATAGATAGATAGATAGATAGATAGATAGATAGAGAGATAGAGAGATAGAGAGATAGAGGAGATACGGTAAGTAGATAATTATGCAGGTAGTGTGTAGGAAGGTAGATAGGCAAGTGCGAATAGAGAGGTGGGTAGAAAGATAGGTGGGTAAGTTGGTAAACAATCCTGCTGCTTTGGGAAGTCCTAATTTCACAACAACAAATTGTGGGGGGAACAACCTGGTTCCCTCAGCAAAAAATAATAATAATCTATTAATCAATTAATTGGGGATCCTGGGAGATGGGGGAGTAGAGAGAAGTAGTCTCTGTTTCTATCTTTAATCTGATTCTCCAAATACCTGTTTACATTCTATTTCTGCTCACTTAGTAGTCGGTAGAAACAAAGAAGGAGTGTAGAGGCAATGAAGACAAATACTCTGGTGGGCTGTGATACCTGGCCCAGTGTTTTTAATCGCTTGGTCTAAATCTTCAGTGATCCTGACGCAGTCTGATTCTCTCACTTCATTGAGAGCAGATGACATGAGAAACACCTGCTTCAAAATGAGAACTGGAACGTTGGAAAATGGCCAAATAATTTAAGTGACAAAGTGTGGACATAAGAGAAATAGAGAAAATCTGTGACCTCGTCGTCTTTCTCAATCAGCCTATCTGATAGTCTGTCTCTCAACCTGTCTGCGTATCAGTATACAGGGCCAGTCTGTCTGTTTTGTCAGTATGTTTGTCAGTCGGTCTGTCAACCTGTCTGTATATCGGTATACAGAGCCAGTCTGTCTGTCCGTTTGTATGCGTATCAGTCACTTTATCACTTTAACTGTCAGTATGTTGTGTCAGTCTTTGTTAATCTGTCGGTTTATCTGACTGTAGGCCTGCCTGTGTCTTTCTGGCGGTCTATGTGCATGCCCGCTTGTGTCCTCACTATATATATTTTTTTCACCCTTTGTCCTTGTCTTTTCTGTCCCTCAGTCTATTCTATGTCTCGCCCGTTCTTTCTCCATCGGTACTTTCTATGCTTTTTCATCCTTATTTTTCCAAAGCCAAAGAGGTGAAAACAGCAACAGGTAAAAACAATTCAATAAGAGCATTCACGACAAGAATTCCTTCACACGAATCATAAAAGATTAAAGATTCCGAATTTTATCTGCATACTGATAACATCACTTGTTGCCTCGTCAATGCACACACATTCATGTTGCTTCCTGTAGATTCACACATACACAGGAGCTTGAGAACAGAATAGGTTCCCTCAACCTGTACTGAAGACAAAGACAGTTTTCAAACGCTTGAGCAAAGGTAAAATTTTCGTTGTCTCTATCTGTCTGACTATCTGATATCTGTCTCCACATTTCATGTCTATCTTGCACCAGAAGACTCAAGTGCAGAATTTCGTTCTTAATCCACCTGGATCATGGTTAGCAGATCATGGGTGACATTTCGTGCTTTAGATGTTTACAAATTATTTATTAATCTTGAACCGTCATACATATTTTTCCCTTTGTTCTTTAAACTGTAAGATGTGATCTAGGATTTTGCACAATCTCTGCTTTCATATTTCAAACCAAGTAGTAAATAACAAATACCAACAGTGTTTTCCAAAGAACAGCTAATAATTTTCAAAATCCAGTCCACATTCCCACTGAAATGTCCATAATTCGTATTGTTATTATGATAATGTAGACATTGACCTGAGCGCATCGATGTAATATCTATGTCATTAAACCATACAGGCTCATATTTTACTTATAATGGCCCTGCAAGAGCTACCACGAACAGAGAGAAGAGATTCAGTGTTAGTAGACAACAGCAAAAAGACCTAAGGGTAAATTCCAACCATTTCAGCTGTGACAATAACCCGTAGATAATGAATTTCAGATATTGAAGGACTTTTCTTCTCGTTGTCTTAGTCAAAAATTAGTCAGGATTCTAACTACCTGAGGGTGGTATAAAATGATGGATAAAAAGGCTTTTAAATATCTCATGTTTTTTCCTCTTTGTGCAATTAGTGTATTCAGGAAAGGAAAGGAAAGAACCAGGCTAAGAGTTAGAGAAAGATAGAAGGACAGCGTCCCCAGGCGTGCTGCCATCCTGAATCTGAGTAAACAGAGGCTCAAATGGAAAACAGAGAGCTGCTGGGCAGGGGAATCTATGACATCTCCATAGAGACTCGAGTCATGGACAGTTTAGTATAGGATAGGATAGGATAGGATAGGATAGGATAGGATAGGATAGGATAGGATAGGATGGGATAGAACAGGGTGAGACACAATAGGGCAGAATGAGATAGGATAGGATAGGATAGGATAGGATAGGATAGGATAGGACATCATAAGTTAGGATAGGACAGACAGGATAGAGTAGAAAAAGTTTGAATAAAGTAGAATAGGATAAGTGAGGAAAGGAGAGAAAAGGATTAAATAGAATAAGATAGGACAGGTAGGGTACAGAAAGGTAGAATAGGACAGGGTAGGAAAAGATTAGGATAACATAGGATAGGAGGGGAAAGATAAACTAGGATGAAATAGCTATTACCTAATGGCTTTTAATTTTTAATCTCATCAGTAATTTAATGATATGTGGTGTATGGAGGATCTATAAATAAAATCGTAATTAAAAAATGCAAAAACCGGAATCATCACCTCTAAACGCCCTTCACGGACTCAGTGATACGTCACGGATCAAAGACTTTCCTTCACATCGTTTACGAGACAATTAGTAAAACATGTATATTGTTTCAACAAAGGGTTTTCTCTCCCCTCCAAAATGTGTTCGTCATGCTTAATTGTTCGTGTTATCTTTTTAGTTACCTTCAATCTTCATCTTGAAAACCTGAAATAATTTTTCGAACTGATTTCAGTTAGTTTCATTACTCTTAATAATTTTGAATTTGTACTTTGAAGACACAGAAATACTGAGATGACCGTGAGAAATGGATATGGCCATTCTAAGAGCTTTGTGTCTTGCTCAGGCAATGGATGATACGCCTCACCGCTTGGCTTTTGACTAGTTATAATTTGGCTAGCTCCAGAGAGTCTAAAAGTGATCCATCGACCAAAGCTCAAGAACCTTTTTGGTATGAAAAGTCATGACCGCCATGAGTGAGAAGCCTCTTCAAAATATCCCTGCAGTAAAATGAGCCCATAAATGCCCCATAAGTGACAAGAACCAAATGCCCACGAGGAGAATGAGTGCAGAGGCCCGGAAAAAAACAAACGATGAGGCACAAGGTGAGAAGAGATAAACAATATAAAGCGGTGTATGGATCCTATACTAACATCCTGGTTGAAATCTTTACCTCTTTATGTTAGTGAAAAAACAAAAAGCTTACAATGCATTTTTCTTGGAATAAAATTTTCGGAACTGATTGGCGAGCTGTTTTTATTTCGGACGCATTCACTATAGGATCTTGCATCAAGCAGAGCAAGCAAAACGATAAAAACTTAATCATACGAACTTTCGTGTTTTTCAGAAATCTGAAACTTTGAATAAAATTTTCTTCTAATCTATGACATCGTTTCCTGTCTGTGAAATAAATGAAAATTGATTTTTTTTTTTTTAAAGGAAAGGAACACAATCGAAGAATGATAACAGATTTTTTCCTCGCAGTTTCAGAAACTGTGCCTGCGAAAGCTGCGCGTACGTTAAAAAAATAGGTTGATAAATAGGATATTATCCTGTATTGGGAAGTAAAATTCTGGATGGGGATACACTTACCTTTGCCTTAACAAAGATAAGTTATTGTCATTTCTTATCTTTTTTGTTTTTTGTTGTTTGACATTGTTTTCCTCTAATTTGATCACACCAAATTGATTGACTGTGTATAAAATTGCTTGTTATCACCAGTTTTCAAAATCACCTTCATGATCCTTATCCTCTCTGTCGTGAGTACCAGTTTAAGCTGACTGTAAGTTTGAGGCGCAGCGTGCTGTCTGCTATAGTGACGAGAAAAGCCCACATGTACTCACGACAGAGAGTTTCTCTAAATTAGGATCTGAGCTCTGAGAGCAGTGACAAAGACACTGATGATACTACATCTTCAGTTCTTGTTGATTGTCCTGATCATTTTCAGCTTCATTTAGTTTTGCCGGCTTTCAGAGACCCAGTATCAGAAAGCTTTTATAAATGTGGCATTTACTAACATCACTGCTCTCTTGATTCGAGAGCAATGTTCGCATAAAAAAAAAAAAAAAGTACCATCAGTTCAACATCCATGCTGAGAATTTCTTTAAGGAGATCATGATTATGTTTCGTCTGTTACTATTGTTTTATTTCTCAGCTTTATAACTTCAGACTCAAGTTCATTACAATGTTCACGGACGTTTTTGTTTTTAATTTTTTTTTCATGACTATTATTATTATTTGTCTTTATCTTTGATTCTGCTATAGTGTTTTTAATGTTTTTTTTTTTTAAATAGAGACATCTATGATTAAAATAAAGGGGTGGGGGGGGGGTGGGGGGCTAAAAATTTTCCAAGGGCATGAAGGTGTGAACTATTTGAAGATTCATAATAGAACAATACGGGAGACGGGATTTCCTATGCCACTGACTGATTTATGGCAAATGTTCCCACATCCACTCAGCCTCAGCGAGGTGATCCTTGCCTTCTCTTGTTTTTACCTTTCTTGTTTCGCCAGATATCTGTACCTACGTGTACCTATTTCAACCCAAACAACCCATTTGTAGAGCGAAACGTGTCAGATGCCCACTGTTTATTTACAAAATAATAATAACTAAATATGTGAGACAAAAGCCGGAGGTTGTTAACACCGGAGAGGTCTTCGACCATGAAAAGAGAACCCAGTGCATTTTACTTGCCGCATTGGTTACTAGACTGTTTTCATCCAGAGAGCCCCTTCAACATGCAGATAAGAAGTTGCAAATTTCAATAACGTAAATTTTCCTGACTTGCATGTTATATAAATATAACGTTTTGCTCTCGATCTTATCTTACGGTAGACACACTGCGGAAAATGTGGGAGACTGGGACACCACCCCGTTTTACATTGTCGGTGGAGAAAATCGAGTGAGCGTAAATATGGAGGAACTAGTGCAGCTGTTAAAGTTGTTATGAAGAGTCATAGTTTATATGAAATAGATCTCGTTCTCAAGTGACCCTTGATCATTTCACAGAACAAAAATTAAAATGTCTGAATGGAATCCGGGATGGTAGTTCGAAGCAAGATTTTATTGATTGACTTGAAACTCTGTGTGTGTGTGTATGTGTGTGTGTGTGTGTATGTGTATGTGTGTGTGTGTGTGTGTTTAAGTCAAGAAGACTTTCACTTTTTTCTTTTTTAAATGCTCGATTTTTCTTTTTGAGCCACTAATCGAAAACACGATTTTTTTTTTATTCAAAGGGGGAAAAAACAAGAGGGTAATTGCTTTGCTCCTATTAGAAAATTAACCATGATAACCTGGCAGCTCTTGCTCGATGAGAATTAATTAATTGCAGTTTTTACATATAATATCCTTGTAACTTCTGGGAAACATTAACACATCAGGAAAATCAGACCACGAGCATTACAAGTCAAGGATTTACAATGAAATAGCTGCGTGGATAATATGTTATGTGATACAGATCGCAGCAGTAACAAGCACCGGCAGACTGCGTTGTGATACAATAACTAATACCTGACAGTAAAGTTGTGACATCTCCAACTGTAACTCACCATGACTTTGCCTGCTCACTGTTAGGTGATGTCTAAGGTAATTCCATGACGTATTTCCGAGCAATTCAAGAACATTATCTTCATGCTCTTATTTGTATAACATCTACACTGCCAACAAAAACAGTGACGGAAGACAGACTTGTCTGGAATCGTCCCTTCCATGATGTTAACATAACCAATGAAGCCATGTGAAAAGAACTGAACATCTTTTCCATAACGTGTCGTGGCTTCAAACAACCAATTCGCAAATGTGAATTTTACGATTTTCATAAGGTTTAAATTTTCTCATTTGATCCAATCAGAGGATTTCAAAAATTTAATGGTCGAACGCAGATGTCGTGTAAAAAATCTGTATCAACATTTGGACAGTCTATTATCATAATTCTCCCTTTTCTATCCCAGCCCTCTTATCCTCAGTTGTTCCTTGGTTCCCTGCTGTGCTAGGCGCCAATCCTGAATGATAATCCGATGTTCAAAGATTGGCTGATTTGTTTTTATGACTAAGATATTTATGAAAAATGAGTGACTGTCACCGCCAGCTTTTCATTTCTTTTTTCTTTCTGAGGCAATTAGCGGGACTTATCTTCTGAAGCCAAATACAGATGTATAAGCAACAGCTTTCAATTTCATATTGCGGGGTGTATTCACTTACAATTTTGTATTTTTTATTCAATTCTAGTCAAGTGATACGTAAATAATTTATATCAGAGGAATAATTTAACAATAGGTGTGACAAAATGCCTTTACTGATACCACCCTTTGTTTGCTATGTTAATTTATATTTTGCTTATTTATATATATCTGAGTAGCCTTTAAACGATCTCGATATTAGTTTATTAATCTTACCATTACAACAGGAAAATATCTGTATCATCACTTTAATTCGTCAAATCGTTACCCACTTTGTTCTGGTAAGGGCAAGGAAAGAAACAAAAGAAATCTCGCTCTGTTCCCCATCGATAAACAGGAGGATCGTTGAAAGAAAAAAAAAAAGCAGAGGGAAATGAACATGAAGCAATTAAACATAAAACACACATATACACACTCAAAATGGAAGATCTTTGTCAAACAAGTAGAGCGAGACATCCCTGTTTATTGTCATCCAAATCACGAGTCTCTAGAAATTTCACTGCAAAAACGCATGCCAACATTCATTATGAAATCATTTAGATCTGCCTTCTTACAATCTGCTTTATAATGAAAGCTTTATTGAAGCCAATGACTTCTTAATTCAAAATTATTATTATTTCACACAATTTTCGGTGTTAGTCAGAGGTTACATCCGCCTAGTGCACTAGATTGTGATGTTTTCGGCATGGTACGGTTACGGTTTTCCTAAGCCTTCCAAGCCTACGAAAAGACTATCTCAGCTGTCGGGCCGCAGAAATGGTTGCCAACATCTTCGTGAGTTTTAATATATAACTGATCATCGTTCATTTTTGTTTTTGTGGGCATCAGATTTCACTCTCGCATGGTTTTGAAAGTTTAGATGTTGATGGGATAGAATGGTTTATGTATTCATTAGGGTGAGAGGGCCTGAACTTTTGAAATTCTGCTTCTTTCAGTTGAGAATTATGAGTGAATTATTCTGCCACATCAGTTATTACTCTTCTTCATAAAACTGAATAATCCTCAAGTAAATTAACACATTAGAGCTTCTCTCCTCCCAGATTGCAATACAATAGAATGAATCTACTATAAAATGACTAATGAAATAATTGTCATTTTCTTCTGCAGCCAGACTGGAAATGGAAAAAAAAAAAAAAAAGAGAAATAAGGGAAAGAGATGGAGACAGTAGGATTCATGGTAAATTGAAGCCCCTTATCTTTGTTCACACACTTTGATCCAGGGCCAAGTCCAAATGAAATGGAGGCAGAGAGAGAGAGAGAGAGAGAGAGGAAAGAGAAAGAGACAGACAGACAGAAAGCCAGACATACAGGCAGACATAGAAAGAGAGAGAAAGATAGGGAGATAGACAAACAGACATGCACAGATAGAAAGAAACAATGAGAGATTAGCGACCAAAATCAAAGATACAAGCACCAACACACAGTCATATTTATATGGAGTTCACTGTTCACTATTCACTGATCCCATAACCCGCCGGGGTATAGGGTCTCTGCAGTGACAAACGTTGTACCAGCTGGCCCCACCTGTGGCAGTTGTGGGCTGGTGCGTTGCCACGGCTGGTGCCTGGTTTGTGAGGAAGCTCATTTTGGTCCAGTCAGCGATGTTTTCTGCCCATTTCTTCCTCGGTCTGCCCTGCCTTCTCTTCCTCTATACTGTTCCTTGTAGTATGGTCTTAGAGAGCCCATCTGATCTTGTCAGATAACCATTATAAAACCGGAGTAACTATAAAAAAAAAACTCTTTTCGCGATAAATTCTCTCACAACGGAGTTGCATTTATTCTGATCTTGGAGATTGGGACTTCCTATCGTGTACTGTGGATTTTTTTTAAAAACTGAAATTAGAGTGAAATTTATTCAGAGTGGACCCATTAGCACAAAAACAGAGGAGACTCATGCTTCTCTGTTCTGTCTCCATATCTATGGAAGCAGACTTTCGGCTAAACGTACAGGACCTGAACGATTCACACAACTTAGTATCTATTCATTCAAGAAATAACAAAGCAACACGATTTTGACTCCAGGAAATATATTGTTCATTTTTATTGGCTCCATTTGTGACAAAGTGAGAATTAAGTAACCCAGAATGCATATCAAACTTGCTTCTCATTCTATTTTAACCTCTGTCTTCTTCTTCGAGTCTCAATGCATTGATTTAGGCTATGTTTTGTTTCTTTGAGAAATTTTATACTGATCCTTGATCTAGTTTTTCATCTGCCTCGGAGTCGGCTTTTCCATTTTCATAGATTTCCTGATAACAGATTTCATTGCTGATGACAGTGTTACATACCGAATGCAAGAATGAATGATGAGAACCTGTTTTAAACCTTAGGTAAAGATATAGTGTTTGGATCGTCACAACCTTAAGTAGAACATAAATCCAGCCTAATGTCTAGAACCAAAATCCTTCTTTATGGTAAAAATTATCAAAGAAATGCTGTGTTGAACTGTTGGGGTAGCTCTTTCAACGCATTCTTTTTATAAGTCAGTCTACCCGTAGGGAGATTGTTTGACTCACTCTCTGTCTCCTCTTTCTTTGTCTCTTTCTCTCTTTCTTTCTTTCTCTCTAGCGCTCTCTCTCTCTCTCTCTCTTCAGACTACGAATCTCGTGTTTTTAATAGAATATTCACAATAAGTTAGTGCATCGCAATTTCTTACCAAATTGATACAGAGCAAAATACAGGCTAGTTAGTTCCTATTCAATGCCAGTGTTTGTAGGAGTTAAAAGTGACCACTTTTTCTATCAATCATTTTGAACATGAAAACAAAATAAACGTAAGAGAGAGAGGTTTACCACGTTCAAAATCCTACTGTCCTGGCGCAGCTTTGTTTCTGATAATTACAATTTTGATCAAGTTGCATGGGTGCCTCGAGATCTATTCGATTTTTTTTCCAGAAGCTATAACGGTTAAATGGAATCAAAATCTTGTTTATGTACACTGTAAAAAGTGTCTGTAAATTTAGAGGCATTTGCTGTGAACTTGCCATCAGTTTACCGTGTAATTTACGGCAAGAGTTTGTTACTGTAATTTTAAGGTACATTTAGGCTTCTTTTTTTGGGAGAAAGGGGGGGGGGGAATTACCAAATTTGTGTCTAATTTTAACATCATAGCCGACAAAGCATTTTACAGCAGGACCTTATTTTGCTATAATTTTACGGCATAACCTTGACATCATTTTTGGGCGCCAAACTTTCGACATAAGTTCACATGAAAACTTTTTATAGTGTAACGTTGTATTATTCTTTCGCTTTTGGTCAAGCAGGAGGCGTGACAATAAAGAGACTAGAAGGAAATAAGTGGATACTCGAAGTTGTAGCCACCAACAAACGAACTTCTTTCATGAAACATGAAACAATACCGTAATTGTGTTCATAATAATGACATGACAATATGTATTACAGAATGACATCGTTACACAGGAATATAAATAAAAGTACATTTTAAAACATATCGAATGTCAGAATTTTTGTCTGAGTTGAATGCAATTATGAACAGCCATCATAGATTAGTTACAACGTAACGAAGAAAACATTTTGTTTATTTCATGTTGTTTAGAGACACAAAACAGACAGGTATTTACACGTAGTGATTGGTACGAGAACGCACACACAAATAACAGTATATTGGGCATAGTAATTGGATCAAATATCAGACAATAATGAGGTAATAGATAAAGAGATATCTTATAAGAAAGAAACAGTTACTGGATAATGGATTTTGGTGATGTTTTCGATAGAGACAGCAACTGAATTCTTTATTGTAAAGAAGAAGTCTATAACTGTCTCGCCTTCAGATCCATCGAATCATTAATATTATTCAGCCCTGACCTGGTGCCGCTACAATGTACGACTTACTGAAAAATGAACTTGTGGTATAGGTTGTCACAGACCAAGTAGAGATCATTGTAAGAATCCCACCTATTCTCATTGTGACGGTATAGGCCCATTTCAGATTCACCGAGCTAAGTTCGAATATCCCACTAGCCTTTAAGGCCATATGTAACGTGTAAATAAAGGTAAAAAAAAAAAAACAAACCATCGAGCGATTAACACTCACATCATCGTGATTTTTGGTGATTGTCAGTACAGTGCACTGTGACGCGGAATATCTCCAGCTTCTCAAATGGATTATAATAGGGTTAAAAATTGAAAGGAAAAGGGGACGAGCTGGTAAATTAATATAAATAAATAAATAAATAAAACGCCTATCATTATGGTGTTGGAGTTCCTTTCCTGACAACACATAGTGTGAAGACAGCAGGCCTGTTCTTACTGCATCATTCCAAGGCATAAAATGTCAGTCATTAGGTGTTAATAATAATGCTGTCATAAAACCTCCAACATCGCAGCATTTTCAGCTGACATTCTTGGGATTGAGATGTAAGCCCATCCAAGCACGGGATGAACAAGGTGCTTAAATCTAGCCTTGCTATCCGACGACAACAAACTAAATGCCCACCTGCACATACTTTGCATTTGGAGAATTACATAGTTCTTCCACATTAGTTCACTATCCGTCATTCTTAGGTTCCCATAGTCAACAGTGAGAAGGCATGTGTAATCAATTTTTTTCTTTTATATGTTAAAAAAAAAGATAAAGAATAATGGGTCATCGTACTGGTATAATAATTTATGACGTCATTTTAATTCAGTTGAATTTCAATACTACCAAAGATTTATAAAGTCCAATGAATATTGTCAAGTTTTGGGGAGACTTGCCTCTTAAATAGCTGTTCTGAATAGCTTTACAGTATTTCATGATTGATTACTGTTCTTATCGACCCATCTTACTTTTATCGTAGTTGTTGTTGTTATGGCGTTACTGGTTTCTTATAGAGTTTCAGTTATGCAGCAGAGCCCGAACACCATCTAAGATTTACTTGTTATATAACAATGCCAATTTTATTACTATTCATATTATGGTTGTTGTTGCTGGTGTTAGTTTTGCAGTATAGTTACAGATTTTCAACACTGGAGAGAATAAATTCCACAAGTGCAGAACAATGATTCCAGTATGCAAGCAAGTCAAGGTTTACCCAGAGCCTTAAAACATAAAGTCTGACATAATATGACAAGATGTACTATAATTTATAGGTTCTCATTCATATATTCATCGACGAAAACCCAGATGCACTGACAGAAACACATAACACCATGGTCCGTTCCCTCTTAATCAATAAAACTCTCCCCATCCAGAACAAAGCATTCATCCTTACACGGCCTCTCCTTGATCCCCATTAAATAAGCGTTGTCTCTCCTTCCGGGCTTCGTCGTTGGCGTTGTTGTCATGGCTACCGAGGTCATGTCCTTTCTTTGCCTGCTTACGTCTCTTCCGCTTCTGGAAAGCTGTCAAGATGAAGAAGTAGGTCTTCTTGCCCAGGAACAGGAAAGCGGCCAGACACACGCCGAACAAGCCAACGATGAAGACACCTAAGGGAATAAGTATCCAAGTTAAAATAAGAGGGAGAGAGGATGAACATGATTCATTCTGTTCATGATATTTCCATGATGATATACGTATTAATTTCAATAGCATTCTCCATGCCTTCCATTTGAAAATCAACAATCTATTATGCATACTAGATATAAAATTCTAATCCGTATTTTATGGAGAAACGAATAAGAAAAGAAAAGTTTCGATGAAATGACAGAAAAAAAGTAGACCACTTCTTTTCGTCGTTAATCAAGCAAAGCTTTTGGTCTTTCGTCAAATCTGACCATTGCAACATTATAGTAATAATTCTCGACAAAAATTACACACATATCTTAAAATTGGAAAAAAAAAAAAAACGAGGACAAAAAGGAAAAAAGGATAATGTAGTAATATATCTCACAGATTTACTCAAACAACTGTCTAAGGAAGTAAATGTTTTATTATTCATTCATTCATTAATTTATTAAGAGAAATTAAATCAGTGACAGAAAAATCTGAAATATTTAGGTAATGTAACATGTTTCTTCACACACTTTCCGTCGACACACACAAGACACCCCCCCCCCTTTTTTTTTACACTTGTTAATTTTTCACTACATTGAAATTATTGAAATAAAAAAGAATGAAAGAAACACAAATGTTCTTTGGACAAGGGATAATGTAAACCATTCAAATTGTCCATGAAAATCTGCCTACCTGCTGTATGTCTGGGACCGAACTGTACCTGTCCTGTCCTCTGACTGTCACTGCCAACATCGCAGCGACGTTTGTCATCCCACCATCTGTATGTGGATGAAAAGGCAAATATAATATGTACATTTATCCAGCCATCCATCCATTAGTATCCTTCATCCATCCATCTCTCCGTCAAACTGTCCTATCATCCATCCTACTATTCACCCACCAACCCATAAACCATCCATCCATCCATCCACCCATCCATCCATCCATCCATCCATCCATCCATCCATCCATCCATCCATCCATCCATC
>JBCAUA010020348.1:0-12739 GCA_038406235.1 Peronia verruculata | reverse complement strand
AAAAAAGGTGGGGGGGGGGTAGTTTTATATTGAATATGACACTTGCAACTTTGTCTCAAAAAAAAAAAGAAAAGAAAATAGATAGGTAGAGGACAGAACCGGAGATTTTTATCAAAAATTCAAAGCAGTGAAAATATACGGTAATTGTTTTCAGCACCAGTCGTCCCCTCTATACATAGGTCCAAACCATCTGAATATTATGTCCATAAAACATGACCTTATTCTCATATTTCCATATAGAACAATAAGTTAAAAAAATAATATAATAAATCGTGTATTTAATGCTGAAACTTTTGTTTTTCAATTTCTTTTTATAGATAAGAAGTCGCCTCATCATAAAGTCGTCCATAGATACATTATACCATGAACTTGATAGATAACAATGAATTGATAATCTTGTGCCATGCTAAGGTTCGGATGCTATAACTGAGTGAATGATGTTAATGTTGTCGTCCAAAGTGGATTGATGTATCTTGTGAATGGACACCCTTCACATTATAAATGGCATACTTGCGCCTCTGTCTTGTTACAGTAATTTGCGTAAGTTGGTTCGTAGCTAAGGCCACTTGAGGAGACAATTTAATGATAAGACATGAAAAATAAAATAAATAAACTTAGAGAATCCTACAATTTTTGCTCATTTCAGTTGTCCTGCTGTTAAGAGAGTTCTTACGTGTAATAGTAATATTTGTTCATATCCGCTTGTTTACGTGTTACATCCGTCTGTGTACATATTTATTATTTGATGAAGCAAGTCATGTTATACTGGGACGCATTGTGTACAAACGTGATCCATGATTCTCAGACGTCAGTTGTAAAGATTTAGTTTATGAAACATTGTGTAAATTTATTTTATTTAATTTAAATCATCAGGGCTGAGCGGATTTTCGATAGAGATATTTTTTATTTTTTTTAAATGCGAGAGGAACAAAGCAGGAAAAAAGCAAAAACAAATCAAAATAGCAACAACAAGAACAACAAAAACCTGTGTGTAATTGGATTACAAGGAAATGCAACTTTATCATGTACATTGAAATCCAGATAAATCGCATTTTATACCCAAGCCCGATATTTGCCCCTCTTGCACTGAAACATTTCCAAAGGAGTGCACTTCTGGAAGATGAACATTGAAGAGCCAAATGCTGTTCTGTAGGCGTCTGGGAAAGAAAAGTGAATTATGGTGTACTTCTTATTTCACTGATCCATAAGGTCAAATATTTCAAGAGGTAATTGGACAAAAAATGGCAATTGTCGGATCCAGATATAAAATGATACCCTTTTTAGATAATGTCCATGTTTATTTGTCATCAGTAAATGTAAATCTGTACAGCAATGTAGACAACAGTATTCGTAACGTGAAGACAGAATTATGCCAGTGTAATACGGACAGTGTGAGTAGCCCTGTCTAGTAGAGAAATGATGATTGAATATTATATGTAAGTCACTTAAGTGTCTAGCTCTGCTCTCCTCTCGTGAGTCTTCCTGTCACAAAACATATATATATAAATTGAGAAGTTCATCTTTACTATGGTCAGTATAATGTCCTTTTCTTCATTATGTTCAACGTTACCATTTTGTACAGACCATTTTTGTACAGACCCCCGTCCCTTGCCGCTCTTTTCACCAATCTAGTAAATGCTATTTTAAAAAGATTGCAAGATCAAAATTTCTGTAGCAGCCAGTTGAGCTAAGAGTCTGTATTTATAGAGAGGTTCCTCAATTTCAGTCCACTTTGCTGTTATTATATGGTCAACAGCTCATTGCATCATTTCATGCTTGCACGCTAGATAGAGAATTATCTTTACATAATGTATCGATTGCAATTTGATTCCCATCAGCATATCTCTTTCTTCAAAGCCTTATTATTTTTGAATTACTTTTTTTCTTCTTTTTTGATAAGTAAAGGAAAAATGTGAAAAAAGATCGGCAGAATTTTCAAAATTACACACATTTTACAACTGAGAAATGTTCGAAGACATGCTAAAGAGGACAGGAATGGAGCTCGAGTTAATCTGTTTCCGATGCCATGAAATAGACCACCTTGACTTCTGTCTACCATGAGATTTAACATTTGTCGTTCATGACGATGAGATTTAGATCTCTTGGATTATTCAGCGTACCAGGTTAGATAGCGAATGTGGCGACAGACAAGTATATTATCTAGAGTAATAGCTTATAAAAAGAGAAGAAACGATAGGAAGACGATGATTAGATTATCGCAGATTCTGGTCAAGAAGCTAAAGGTTTACAAGCGGCGCTCACACATGTTTCTATTTAAATATTTCAAAGCTCGGATACAGATAGTAGTTATTTGCACAGTGTTGATTATGCTTGTAAAAAAAAAGTTAAGAGATGGGATATTTGTATTTTGGTAAATATATAGCATTTGGTATTTCAAACAACTACATTCTCGCACATTTGCCATATTATTTCTACTCGATAGCATTAATACATTGTTTCTGTAATGCTTTTCCGCGATATATCCATTAAGACTAAATCAAAATAATAATAATAATATTAAAGCGAAACTATTTTTACAATGAGAAAAGGTTTGATTGTTCTTTTGGTCAGAACTGACTGAAGAGTGTTTTTTTGTTTATCATTTCTTACCCCATGTATATCTGGTAGACAAAGAACAAAATTGGCTGTGCCGATATTGGCAGAATTGCTTGTTGTTTAGAGTTTGTAGTAACCCGAATCGTCCTCTCAAAGTGGATTCTGATAGGCAGAATAATTGTACTGGTTTCCGAACTAGTCCGGCAGTGATGTACTTAATGGGTAATATTCTTAGCAAGTGATTTATATCATCTTCTTTCACTATTCAATCAATTAATAGTATTTAGTTTTTCCAGCTCAGAGGAGGCACTGGTAGCCGCAGATAATGCCATTAGATTTGCCCCCTCCACCCTTGAGATTGAAAATAGTAGGGAAAGGAGGACGGGAAGAGGTGTGTTGCTAGAGACTGGACTTATGTCCTTCGTCGTATCACTTCACATGACTATCATTACGAAGAGATATCTAGAGAAGACTTTGATTACATAACAAGACAAGTGATGTGCGCCAAAATTGTTCAAGTGCAAGAGATACAGGGAGGGAGAAATTGTGCTGGGATGAATAGCTGCGATTTTCAAGGTTAACCCGTAGACGCAGATAATCATTTATGTACTCAGCTGAGGCGCATTTCATCACAACATCTGTGCCCAGCTGTTGCTCCAGATTCATTTTCTAAACATAACTGTGCCCGAGGGTGAGTATATTTCCAGCCTGACTCCCTGAGATAGGAAAAATAAATCATTGGCTTTAGATGTAACACCATCACTGCCAGGACATCTGGACCTTGGAGCTTTTGTCTTGTATCATCAGTATTGTGAGCTTTGTTAGGTGATAAGAAAGTCCATCATCCGTGCTCTCTGAGACTTTGCGTTTTGGTATAACAGAATAGACACCTAGATCTAGGCATAAGGCTTTTTTATGATGATCTCTTTATCTTTAAAAGTTATTGAAGATAAAGCAGTTGAATATTCTTTTAAGTTACTTCGCTTTTTTGATGATACTATCTATTATGATACTGTGCTATTTGCTATAATACTACGACGACATTGGAAAAAAAGCGAGTATTTTGACTGCTCTCTCTCTCACTCCTCTCTCTCTCTCTCTCTCTTCCCCCTCTCGTCTCTTTTCATCATTTCCCAGAACACCTCAAATAGAGTATTCACCCGGCTTGTGGCACTATTTAAAATAAATTCATGTGCTTTCTTTGGAATCGGAGTTGGCGATCAATACTGTAGTGGTCGGTTAGAGCTTCATACAAAGAAATCTTATAAATTATCATTTTGAACAAGTTGTAGCATTAAAAGAAAATCATGATCTTCACGTATGTCACCTACAGCAAATTTCACTGTATCATGTAATATCTTGAAAACTTGATGTGATAGATTTACATTTTGTTGACTGTTGATTAGCTTGTTGGTTGGGTTGTTTATTTATTTATTTATGTTTTTTTTCTTGACACATATGGTTAAGGTAGGGAAAAAGGACTTTAATGTATAGGAAGCATGAAATTGAAACAAACTTTCTATTTTGTTGACAGTATTGTTATACGTGAAAATAAACTTTTTTTTCCCTCAAAAGAAAGTATTGCCAGTGTTTATTGATCTTTTTGGCAATGTAACACATTTCTGAGAGTCAGTAAAAATTTGCGCTCTTTTCCTGAACCTTTGAATGGTCTGTACGTTTGCACACCCTAAAGTGTGTGGATAAATAGAAGAACAAACGAATAGAAGAATGCAAACATAGATGGATGGATGGATGGATGAATGGATGATTGGATGGATGGATGGATAGATCGATTGATGGATGGATGAATAGATGGATGGATGATGGATGGATGGATAGATTGGTGGATGAATAGATGGATGGATTGATGGATGAATATATGGGTGGATAGATGAATGGATGGATGAATAGATGGGTGGATAGATGAATGGATGGATGAATAGATGTATGTATGTATGTATGTATGTATGTATGTATGTATGTATGTATGTATGTATGCATGCATGCATGCATGCATGAATGGATGGATGGATGGATGGATGGATGGATGGATGGATGGATGGATGGATGGTCATGTGTATATTGTACAATCTGGTACCAAAGAATAATAAAAAATAACAATTATAATATACATATACATAGAATAAAAACCAAATGGGAATCTTGAGGTTCCTGCACCAATATGACAACCTAATAATGCTAAGTGATCTCCGGAACTGCCAGAATTTGGCATACATGAACTGCTAAGGAAATGTCATTGTTTCAGCTGTTCCCCAAAATCTAAGAGGAACCTTATATATCCATAGCCCGTGATATTGTGGCCCACTGACATAGCACCGTGTTAGCGCCCATGTGAGAAACAACAAACTTACCTGCTTATGTGTCAGGGTGAGTTATAATGACTGAGCTCAGG
This sequence comes from Peronia verruculata, assembly GCA_038406235.1. Lineage (NCBI taxonomy): Eukaryota > Metazoa > Mollusca > Gastropoda > Systellommatophora > Onchidiidae > Peronia > Peronia verruculata. The sequence goes on along the minus strand of JBCAUA010020348.1, from coordinate 7,770 downwards.
AGAGACAGGACAGATGGCATTCTGATATGTCCATAGGCATTTGAAGACGACAAATAAAGGAATGAGAAGACCTTGCCCATTGGATAAATTTGACACCATCCATTTAAGAATGCCTAATTTGTTATCATGAATCATAGATTATAAATTCATATCTACACATTCATTCATTCATTCATTCGCATACACTGTATGTGGTCTATTGGGCTATATAATTATGCTTTTAAGAAAAGGAACTTAACAGAAAAATCGACCGAATTAGAATGAATTGAAAATAAAAAATAAGTAACTCTGGAAATGTCGACAAATATTCAATGTATTTTTTTTTTCTGATGGTAACCAGCGACTTATTTAAAGATTCTATCCTGTCTCATTAATATTACCCTATATAACATCATGATTTCATAAACTGCCATATTTTGACGTCCTTGTGGAACTAGATCTGTGGAGAGCAAGGAATATTCCGCACAAACTAGATATATTAGTCCCGAAAGAGATAACTCGGAACATCGGGCATCCCTGTTTACAGCTTCCATATGGCAGTTATTGGTCTTGGATATCAACGGAGATGTTTTCTTAACAGACTTTTAAAGTTCATGTCAACTGCGAGTGAAGGGCAGCCAGCTTGTCTAGACTCAATATGTGCGTCTGTATTCGCACCCAGAGCACGCATATTTTGCGTTTGAACATTTGCTCAACAGTAATACAGCAGGTGGCACCCATGCAGCACTTTCAGTGAGCGTCTGACGATTGCGGTCATACCTGGGATAATGTCCTGTGTATTTCTATAGTTTTTTCAGCATTGTTCTAAAAATCCAGTACTCACTGAGGTGTAAATTTACAGGAAGATTATGATATATAAATCTGATGTTCAGAGGAATAACAGCAAGATATTATTTCTGTGTAGATGTTCTGTTAGTGTAAGAATCTAAAGTTTCGGTGGGTTGGGAATCAGTATGGCCAACGGTTATAGTCCAGAACGTGAATCCTTGCGAGTTCCTACCACTGTGGAAAACAACGTGAACCCTACCTGTTCATTTCTATTATTTCAGAAGCGTGACACAGATTCACATGTGCCATGAGGATCACTGATGACCTAGAATCATAAGCTACTCACAAAGAGAGGAGGAGGGAACGATATTTATGGAAAATGGGATATTCCGACATTCTGGTTTCAAATAAAAAGTTCTTGAGACAAAAACTGATCACGTCAGTCAGCGAAGTTACAAAATTTGCCTACAGAAAGACAGTACGGGCAGCAAGTGTTACCTTTGCCTTTATAGATTTTGTGGACCACAAGAGCTCCACGCAACCCTTCTTGGAAAAAGAAATGCCATTCGTAATCACTCCTCTTCACAATAATGCCCAACATCTATATCAGGTGACAAAAGATCGCATTCCACGATTTTAATGAAAATCATATTATTCCCTTGTTATACTTACTCATAGTGACTCTGAGGTGCAATACTCGGTGGCCATGGGACTTTGATAGAATAAATGTGAATTGGCGCATTTGAAAATTGTGAAAATTGTTCTTTCAAGTTACTAAATCTCTGATTTTAAAAGCTGTACATATATTGAAATAAATAATTTCAAAATGATTTAAGAACCCGGATTCTTACTAGAGGCCGATCGGCATTGCCACAGGTCCGTGCTCTGTGATACGCTCTAAATTTATCTAAACTACGTGGACGATTAAACAAGATGCAACCTCTAAAAATATTCTTCTCTACGTTCTATAGATATTACTCAATATTTTCATACAGGAATTGTCATCAGCACTTCATTTAGGACTCTTACCTAACAAACAATCAGTAGGACAAAATATTAGGAACTCACATACTCTGTACTCACATACTCATGTTATCGCTGTTTTAGCAAGTTAAAGAAAACATCAGTTACTGTCGGTAGCCATATGGATGAGTGAATGGATGGGTGGATGGATGGATGGATGGATGGATGGATGGATGGATGGATGGATGGCAATGCCTGAAAGATAATGCAGCCTAAACGTGGTCGGAAGATGTGATGAATTGTGTGCAAGTGGCTATAGTATTTTTTATTTGTATAAAATGAAGACAATAAAATAGCTGTTGTGCTTTTTCTTTTTTTGCCTCTCATATTTTAACCCTGAGCAGCGTTGACCAGCCCAGGTTATTTTATTTTTCACTCAGGTTTTGAAGATTCAACTACTGGCCATCATTCTCTTAAACTCACACTGACCATGTCAGGCGCTGGGGCGCAGGTTAAAATTTCAGCCCGTTCAGTTGAACTTCTTCTCTTTATGTTGCAAAACCTGGTTAAACACAGAAAAAATAATGATAATAAATCACCACCTACAGGTGTATGTGCAGCACAGCCAACACTTTCTATTACTTAGTATATATTAATTTTTTAAAAATTATTATTTTTTATTAAAAGCAAATTTATAACTTTTATCCATGAAGACAACAAGTTACAAAGTGTGAGTCAAAATGAGTCGAGTATAATAATTCCAACATTAGCTCAAAGTGATAAATAATGGATTTTACCACCATTTAAGTCACAGAAAAAAATGAACATTTTTCCTAACAGCTGCTGGTGAGGCGATTGAGGCATGGAGGGGGGACATTAACTGATCAACTTTAACACATTCATCTATGAGCAAGCCTGACTCATAGAATGTTACCTGATAAGTAGCCTTCATTTCAGAGTACGGGAGAGTCTATTACATTAATATGCATAGTAGTCTTTTAAATAACCCCAGGAGAGATTTCACGATTAATTTGTCTGAAAAACAGGTGATGCCAATCTGTTCACACTACACTATAACAGTTTGGAGAGAAGGGAAATGGCAATGGAGATTGAACAAGTGATTGATTACTAGATTAATGGATGGATGGATGGATGGATGGATGGATGGATGGATGGATGGATGGACGGATCGATGGATGTATGGATGGATGGATGGGTGAATGGATGGATGGATGAGTGAATGGGTGGGTGGATGGATGGATGGATGGATGGATGGATAGATGGATGGATGGATAGAGAGTGAACGAAGAAACATATTCCTGCACGGATGAAACACAAACTTAAAAACTGTAGCAAATCTCACTCATAAAGAATTTGCATGATAAAATCATCATATCTGTAGATGCGTGATTCTGACTCAGAAACTATAACAAATAATTTACATGAATCTACAGATACACGTAAAAGACAAAGACGATAAAGCTGAGCGATACCCCTCACCTATGTTCTACACGTGCTGAGCCACACAAATTCCAGTCAGTCTCCAGGGACATTCGCTCGCTCCACAACTCTTCCCTCCTGGCCATCAATCAAGACAAAAATCTGAAATGTCCTGCAGGGATGCTTTCAAAAAGCCGTCCCCACTTTCGCCTGGCAAAGTATTTAAGATGTCAGACGGTAAGGCACAGCAGATTGTCTTATCTACCAGGGGAAGCCTGATGCCACTTAGTGGCATGTTAAGGACAACAAGTTTGAGCTTGATCATAATCCTCTGTAATATATCATAATGCATCATAGAATTTGGTTATCTACGCAGAGAAATAAATATTTACTGCTGTGGGTGTTTTGAAGGAAAACTTAAACAGAGGAGGGATATAAATAAAGCATTCTCGCGTGAAAAATATGGCTACCGACAGTAACTGATGTTTTCTTTAACTTGCTAAGAAAGCGATAACATGAGCTGCTCTTATTATGACGTAATCTGGGGCATGATGTAGCCAAGGAGTATGTGCAGGAAGAAACGCCAACGAGCTGTGATTTCGGCGATGTTAGAAGAATTCATTAATTAAAGATGTACGTCTTTAATGGATAGTAAATATACCGTAGAATAGCGTGACCAGACGTGCTATGATCAGAAGGTATGACAAAATGCCCACTTCCAAGCTGCGTTCTTGAAGACGTAGCTCCTTTTCGTGGGGTAGTTTTACTCATTTGGCAAATCTAAAACCTCTTTTGCGAATTGGATCATCAGACATGTTCTGTGTTTTTGTTTGTAAGTCTGTTTCGCTTTCAAAGAATTTTTCAGAATATATCAGGATTTGGGTGTCTTCAGTTTTATTCGGACTTTTAAAGTTAGTTATTTGTATTCTTTGACATATCTTTGTTGCTATGTTACTAGAGGTTAAGTTCCTTAATTTACAATAAATACTGTATATACAAGGAAATTCACAATCCATACGCGGGCCTCCAAATTTTAAACTTTGTTAACTATCTGCGGATCTTTCATATTTAACACTGTTTTTCTTTTTCAGAAGTACGGCCAAAGATAAATCATTGAACTATTTTTTTACCTAAAAGTCAAAGACTTTTTCCACTCGATAACAGAAAAAATTGCATTGTGGTAGAACCTGTCGCAGGCTTTTTTGTTATCCAGTAAAATTTCATGAATATAATGTACATTGCATGTGAATAAAAGCAAGCCATTAAATCATTGCGGACGAGACAAAGAAATCTTTGCTTATCATTCAAGGATCTGTTCTAGACACGTCTCGTGATTATTCCCTTTTGCACAGAAACATGCATGGGTACATGAGTTAGATCTAGTTAACGCCATTCAGCGGTAAATGCACCATCAAATGCAAAGACAAACAGCATCTTATTGGCTTGACTTTACTGTTGTAGTTTTTGATATTATTGAAGGTCTCGATTTAATCGAAATGGATCAGAGCTCATCTCATGTTCTAAATTACAGTAACAAACCTCATGTCACTAGCAAATTAACATTGAGAAAAGCTTAAAATATTTATTGTCCTCTTATCTCAGCTTTGATAAAGCTAGTCCGTTTATTCACTCCTGGTGAATTTTCATGATTTATTGTAAAATTACCTAGTTATGTCAAAACAACATGTAAGAAATCAGATTGACCTCATTTATTTTTGTGTAATAAGATGAATCACTAACCATCCAAGAGAATCGAGTGCTGTATTTGACGGAAACCGCAAACTAGGTACAACACAGAGAAGGTATATCTGGCCTCTGTTTGCATGTTTGCACACGTCCTCTAAGCTATCATCTCCCACCCAGGAAAGGTAGCTAAGGTAGCGAAAGGTCTCCAGTACGAACAGATCCCGCGGGAGACCTCGGATTTCTGAACAAAGACAATCTGAGCAGTAAGGAGTAGTGAGTTCCGATGCCTTTGACTTCAGAGCTCTTTTATTGCTTGTTTTGAGCTTTCAGGATGGACCTATGTCAGGTAACTGTGAGAGCTTTAACAGCTAAGTTAACAATAGCATTATAAATAAGATGTTAATCAAAAGGTCAAAAGAAAAACCAAAGACCAATATTATAAGAAATACATTGTTTTCCATTATTCACGGTTTCCTCCTTAAAACTGAGTCAGCTCTTTTCGAACAGATATGAATTTGCCCAATCCCTACTGAGAAGAGCCAATGAAACCCCTTGAGCCCTTTGTGAATGAATTTAGAAAATCAATTGTAATGTTCCACAATTCTGTCGAAAAGTGGATTTAAACAGAAAGCAGTATGATTTTTCCCTGCCAGGAACAGATTAATTGAATCGGTTTCATCACTAAATTGACCCCGCCTCGTTCTCTACTTATTCTTCTGTAATTAATTTCAGAGCTCAGAGGGTTCATCTGGTAATATCTACACCTTTTTTTTTTTTTTTTTTGCATTGACCAAAAAGAGAAAAGAAAGACAGAAAGAGAAGTTTGAAATTTACATATTATATAAATCATTTCAAGTACGTCAGATACATGGTTAGAGTAAAATACATGAAACTCAAAATGCATTTAGATCTAACAGATGATTTAAGGAGGAACCAGAAGTAGTCTTTTCTGAACTGCGATAGTCCACGCGTCAGAGATGTGTGGAGCTCCGCCATAAGGGAAGAGCAGTGTGTTCCCTTTCCATATCAAACTATTCTTTGAATGTCATGGTGTATGAAAACACTTGGGCATACACACTGTGGTCATGCCATGGACTGGTGTCTCGTTTTATTAAAGATCTGAATGATTGAGATTGAAATAAGTACAGTCTTTGGCCTGACAAAGAAGCTGTCTTTCAAGTAGGAGTTCGGATTCAATTTGACACTGCGGGTATCTGATATATCGACTTCTTTCAAATCTCAGTCTGACAAATGCAAATTTTCAGAGAGAAAACTGCTAGTTTAAGCATTGGAGCATGATTTTTTTTTCCTGTCCCTCTTTACTTGTACACATATACACACACAAACATACACACCAGAGCACACACACAAATACATAACATATGAATTTGTGGTGTTAAGTGTTAAAATAGTTAAATGTTTTGCTGCTTCCATTCATACCATTTTCACGTGACACAGGGGTACAGGAGAATTGAATGGACTGTACACCATGTGGCGACGGCTACATGGATGAGGAAAGGGGGGGGGGGGAAGCAATTATCTAATCATTAATTCACGCCCACCAGTACATTTTCATGCACGAAAACTAAACTGTAATACTTACAACGAGTAAATAGAACCTACTGACAAAATTTATTCTTATTGTTGCTGCCGATACTGACCGTGATGATGATTTGGAAAAGAACGTCGTCTCTTTCACAAATATTATTTAACACAACTCAATTAATCTGTAACATTTATCAGACCTAGATTGTGTTTGTGGTATTTGCCCTAGAAGTTAAATAAGAATTCCATCTGGCAATCAAGAGGATGGTTAATAAATCTCTCTAAAGAAATACTATTTCCACAGTACTCTGCAAAGAACAAGAGAGATGTTTATAACTTGATGTAGGAAAAAAAGACGAAGAAAAAGAAGAAAGATTAGAGTTGTACAGTCGTGGAAATGGATTAGCAAACAACAGCAACATCTAACACTTGTGCACTGTCTGGCTCTCCATCTGATCCGAGGATCAAAGGCAAGAAAGTGAAGTGTCTGTTGTGAATGTACTGAGAGTATTGCACATGTGCGCCGGTGTCGGAGAGAATGAAAACTCTTTATATACGTCGTGGTCGGTAAGCCATTTATGGTGTCAGCCTGTGACAGAAATCAGACCATAAATCTTTTGTCTGTTGAACTTGTTGGTGACGGCAGACTATAGTCAAATGGCAAGACCGTGACTCCAAAGTTATCAATAGTGGCGCATAAAGATAGGAGGACATCAGGGGTATATAAGCGCCACGTTCTACGTTGATAAAAGAAACAAAGGCAGGTAGACAGACCGCCACGTTGTATAGGCTAAGAATGGTGCCGGGTCGACTCTACATATGGCCCAGACAATTCCCTTTAGCAAAAAAAAAAAAGTCTCTGAATAAGGAAATCCCCGTTCCTAGCACGTGCCAATCGAACTAGTAAGCTGTAAGCATTTCATTTTTTGTTACGCTGGAAATTTAATGTAGTTTTTCTTAGTGACAGCAAGTGACTGACAAAGCGGTTCGCAAAAGAATAAATGAACGGCATTGCTGAAATCGTCTTTTACACCATTGGATGTGGTTCTATATTAATTAATTGATAGGCCATGAACTGAACAGGCGCTTGGTGACATGATAAGAGCCATAGAGCTAGTGGTTAAATTGATTAAGTAAAGGGTGAGGGAGCGAGGCGTGAAAGTCGAAAAGGTAAGAGAGACAACATGATAGGTAGATGGGCCTTCAAGACAGTCCATAGAGAGACAGAAAACAGATGGACAAAAGATAGAAACATACACTAAAGGTAATCAGACAAGGAGACAAAAACAACTTTTGATAGATAGATAGATAGATAGATAGATAGATAGATAGATAGATAGATAGATAGATAGATAGATAGATAGATAG
>JBCAUA010020337.1:0-12739 GCA_038406235.1 Peronia verruculata | reverse complement strand
TTTTTGCTACTACAGTCTAAAGGACTTTTAATGTAATGCTTTTGTTTTGTTGCACTGCTGTGGATATAGTGACACTCGGTGGCATGCGGGCAAGTCATACACTTAGGTCTGCACTGCTGTGGATATAGTGACACTCGGTGGCATGCGGGCAAGTCATACACTTAGGTCTCATCATCATCATCATCATCATCAGCAGCAGCAGCAGCAGCAGCAGCAGCAACAAAAGCAGCAACCGCAGCATCCTCATCAACCTCACCATCCTCATCACCATTCTTTGTTTCATATCCTCATTTCTACACCGAACTTACGGCATTTAGTCCTAATACAGCAAGACTGACAGGTCTTCCATCCCACACCCAATACACAATTATCGATAATCATTAGCTGATCGATCTGGCCACGTGCAAGGCATTGACATGTCTGTCCAACCAAATCTAAATATTAGCCTTGTCCACTAAAAGTCTTACGTAACTAACTGTAAACAGCGCCTATATATTCATTGCAGTTGACCTATTCTTTTTCACGATCAATAAAAGTTAATAGAGTTAATAGAGACAGGGGCATTTGTTTTTCTTTCTTTCTTTTTTGTTCTGTTGACCCTTAAACTGTCACTGCATTTGTCTGCTCACTGTGGTGTCGGTGGCCTAGCGGTTGGGCTGTCAGACTAGGGATCTAAAGTTGTGGGTTCAAATCCTGCCCAGGCCCGATATTTTGTCCTCGGGAAAGACAAAATGTACACTTGTTTGTTTGTTTGTTTCTTTCTGTCTTTCTTTCTTTTGTTCATTGTTTCTTTTTCTTTCTAATTTTCTTTATTTCTATTCTTTCCTTCCTTCTTTCCTTTCTCTCTTTCTTCTTACTTCCTTTTCCTTTTCCCTTTATGGCATCCTTTCTTAGTTTCTTTCTTTTTCGTTCTTTCTTTATTTCTTCTTTCATCCTTTCTATTTTTCCTTTTTTATCTTTATTTATCTCTCTCAGTCTCTCTCTCTCTCTCTCTTTGCTATTTCTTTCTAACCGACTACACAATTTATGTCTCAGGAGACACTCCACCCCCCCCTCTCAATCCTCCCCTCCCACCCCTCCCCCCTCCCTCCTCTCTCAGGTCCAGTTTTCCATTGCCTGCGCACTATGATAGTTCTTTCACGCTATCTATAAGGTACCTCTATCTTTCTACCTTGAGTTAAAGGAAATTTAAAGGGTTAAAGAGAAAATCCAGGGAAGCCCAAGGAAAAGTATGGTCTGGGTCTGGGAGTACGTAAGAAAGAACGAAAGACAGGGAGATGAGAGAGAGAGAAAGAAAGAGATAGAGAGAGACAAGGCAATAATTATGTTTCAAAAAAAAAAAAAAAGAGAGAAAGATAGAAAGAAAGAAAAATACTGTCTTAATATCTGAATATCTTTGTAAAATGTCAACGAAATTCGTGGAACGTGTGTGAGTGTGTGTGTTTATGTGTGCTTTTGTGTGAGTGTATGTCTGTGTATATGTATGTAGATGTGTGTGTGTGTGTGTGTGTGTGTGTGTGTGCGTACGTCATGAGGAAGCGGGTATGCCTCGACTCTGCGGGGTCCACAAATCTCTGTGGTACATAAGACCGATGTAAGACGCGCATCGCCGAGCTGTGAGAGAGATACTCACTTAGGGACGCGCAGAGCTGTGCCCGTATGTGCATGAGTCTGGGAGTTGTATAGGATGGCGCGGTGTATTCGTGCACTCACTCACTGCGTGTGGATTTATTGTGGGATCGTACCTGATGTCAGCTTTGTTCAGATGAACGTGTGGATAGATAACGTATATCTCTTAATTATCGGTTTTGTTGTCACACAAAACGCGCGCGCGTGTGTGTGAGTGACTGAGTGAAAGAGTAAGTGAGTGAAAGAGTGAATGATGAGTGTGTGAGTGAGTGCGTGAGTGAGTGAGTGAGTGAGTGAGTGTGTGTGTGAGTGAGTGAGTGAGTGTGTGAGTGAGTGAGTGAGTGAGTGTGAGTGAGTGAGTGAATGATGAGTGTGTGAGTGAGTGAGTGAGTGAGTGAGTGAATGAGTGAGTGTGTGAGTGAGTGAGTGAGTGAATGAGTGAATGAGTGAACAAGTAACTGAGCAAGCGAGCGAATGCATGAATAAATGAGTGAGTGAGTGCGTAAGTGAGTGAATGCCTGAGTCACTGAGTGACTGAATAACTGACTAACTGACTGGCTTCGTGAGACGGTACCTTGCATAGGAAGGGCGCTTTGCTTCAGAATTCATTCCCTCACTTACAGCATAACTTTATCATTCCGCTATGTGATATCACATGTGTTCAGGTGACTGGAAGATAGGAGATACTTTGCTTAATCATACAGCCGAGGTGTTAGCCTAAGCGAAGGGGGATCAATATTGGATGTGATCGTGTGAGTTTCTTATAAGCTTATTTGATACTTCGTGCAGGTAAACGTAGAGGACACTGGATTATATCATATTGATAATTACATGTCAAGCTTATTGATTTGGACGCAACAAAATTCATCACAAATTTAGCGAGATAATTACCTTGAAAGCAATTTGCAGTCAGAATGCTTACAGTGTACTTTGAATGGCAGAAAACATTCGGTATTACACTTTGCTTTTTTTTTTTAAGTGATATTATTTTTCTTTTCGGGTAAAAATGCAATGCATATTGAGTTAAGCAATGCTATGATTTTGAGCTGACGAAACACACTGCGTATTATATTAAGGTAGATTGTGGCTCATAGTGGAAGTGTTACGATGTATCTTCAGGTAAGCTAAGCTGGTGTTTTAAATAGTAGAAATAGCATGTACATTCAGGTCAGTTGAAATCAAGACTGTTATTTCGCATGGTAGAGTTATAGTGCCGATTCATCTGGTGTGTTACTGATTATAAAGTTGTGTGTGCAATCTATTTGGCTCACTTGTCTCTTTATTCCTGAACGAAATGCTATATTATATTATTTACCTCATACCAGACAATACAATATAACTAGAAAGGTTTTTGCAATTAAATTGCTAATTCAACCGGTATGATTATTTTATGTGGCGAATGTATGTTATATGTGGCTGACAGTTTTGATCTTTTTTTTTTAACTAAAAAACAACAACAACAACAACAACAACAACAAAAAAAAAACAAACCCAAATAGTCTTTTATTGGGCCTTTCAATCCTCAGTAACAGAACATCATTTCAGCCTGTAAAGTAGTCATGTCAGGTTGTGTCAAAGTTACTAGCTGTCCGTGTGTCTCCAAATACTCACAAACCCGCATGCTCCGAAGAACACTCGTAAAAAAAAAAAAAAAAGAAAAGAAAAACGCCAAAGAGTAAAAGTGGTCTTTATTGATTTACTTTGAATATTTTTACTTTCGTCCGACTTCCCTTAGATAAGAGCGTGGAAATAACAATGAAATATAATAGATCAAATTGAAATGTATGAACATTCATGAACATAAGGATCTATAACCACGGCGAGCATCGGGAAGAGATATGGTTTTTCAGCTAAGAAAAAAGAGATACATCTTTGTATGTATATATGAACTGTTACAACCAAAGACACTCCATTGTGGTGTATTACTTGATGGAAGTACCATGATATCGGGGTCATGAATATTCCCCTGTCGATGTACTTGAGGTTGATTAGGTATACAGAAAAACAGGAAACCTAACGATATACTTGAGGTTGATAAAATGCGGTATATAGGAAGACAGGAAACCTAAGGTTGTGTGCACCTGCTGGTAACCACCTGTTACTGTGAGCGATAAAACCTCTGATACCAGTATTGTGATACCAGTACCGATGTGAAACAAAGGTCTTGACTTCAAAGTGACTCTAGCCGTGTGAAGGACTTCAAAGGATCGTTCGTTCTATTGTGCATTGGAACTGCTTTTCCAGTGATTCACATCACGGTACTATTGGGAAAGTATTCAACTTGTCCCGCTTTCACGCCTACACTGCCATTTTGTACAACAAGCCTGTTCCAGACAGATCATGAAGTACAAAATATTCCACATATCCAAATATACAAATAATATCTATAGTTAGGAATAATGTGAAAAATCATCGAATCGATCTTCAGCTGGATCATATCGATACAATGGAAATCCTTAGCCATTTTCGCATATTGTCTTACACTTTTCCTATTGAATGTTATTCAGCCGAGCCGCCCGGTATAAACTATTCCGTACTGTGTAACACCAGTGAGTCTTGTCATAAATGCTCATGAAAAATTGATCAGAGGAAGAACCGGATCGATATCAATTTATCGACAGCATAACCGTTTTCTGAGCCTGTGATGTTCTGTTCTGCTCAACCTGTTAAAAAAAAAAAAAATCAACAACACTTAGCACGAGACGTTTGAAATATTCAAACGTATTTATCGTCAAAATTTATTTCAAGTGAAGACCATCGTCGATGCTATAAAAACTCTAACCATTTCACAGACTGCAATAGAGTCGCTCCACCCCATGTGTAGCACACAGGCTATCTAGTACAAAGCATTGTGTAAGATTCAAATATCTATATTGTCAGGAATAGGTGTGCAAAATCTATCATCAGGGATATTGTTCTGTGTGTAACCTCATATCTATTTTCCGAGGTTTTTAATATTATATTTTTGTCCTAACCATTCCAGACAAGACAAGGTGTTCAAAACTAAAGAGTCCCAAGCGTTCTAACAATAATTTATTGCCAGGAATGTCATAAAAACTAAATCTCAAGGAGGATAGGATTGATGCAAAAATCATAATCATTTCGTATTGGGTTTTCCCATCATTGTGTTTCTGTCGGGTCACTTTTGTGCAATCTATTCCAAATATCCAGTCATAGATCTTTCTATCGTCAGAGTTGTATATGAAAATTTGCTCTTGAAGGATTCCGTGATACATTCGCATAATCAAATTTTCAGGCCCACGATATTGTCTGTTTCATCCACACCGCTCTAGAAAAGCCATCTGGTGCTCAGTTTTTCCCCCAGAGCGTTTCCCAAAACAACCACTCAGTTGAAATATCCTTCTAGTTGTGTGCAAGCCTCGTGAAGTCCTTTTCCTGAGAATCTCATCTTTTTTGGCTTTCGGCTCTCTGGACAGGTAATATTGCAAAGATTCAAAAATATTAGAATAATATGGATCGTTACAAAGATGTGAATGAACAAAAAAAAAAAAAAAAAGCGATATTTGCTGCAATATGTGTTACTGCCACGTCATATGTCTTTATATCAACGACCCGTGTAAGCTTTAAATATGTTGTCATTGCTGACATCCGCAATTTCACCGAGTGAGGAACGTTGGTGTAACCGCTTCTACGATTCACTAAATTTTCATTTTCCTTGGTTTAGTTTCTGAACTCTCTACATAGTGGTGGCAAATTTAGTGCAATATTTGACTACGTCTGTGGCCATATCGGCGCTATGACGTATCTGGGGCTAATAGCAAGAACTAGGTCGATATAGGCGTCGAAAGTGTCAGACAGAGTAAGTTGGACATGACAGACTCACTACAAGTGAACATACCAGTGATATTGTGAGACCGGTCTGTGTTTTCTCCTGGTACCGCCTGTGTGAAGTGAACTGTCCAGAAAATGACTCTGTCCTCAAACCAGGCCTTTGATACCTCAGACGATGGATCAAATGACGAGAAAAAGGTAAGAAATAGACGACTTTCTTCCTTGCTACATGGAGTGGGGGGGGGGGTAGGTGGAGGTTAACCATTCTATTCTGTGTACAGACAACCTAAAGAAACCATTCTGTGAAAAAAAACTAAAACTTGAAGATGTATTGTGCTTGCCTTGTGCTTTATGTCTATGACCACTAGACCCACAAGATTATATATCAGAATCCACGAATCCACTGGGAAGGGGGGGGGGGGGGCTTGGGGGGGGGGCTTAGCTGTACAAAGAGTTGTTTAAGCTGCATGTTTGCCTAGAACAATATGGTTGAGATTCTTTACTTCTACAAGTGAATCATCGGAATGAATGAGTTAAACACGGTATCTTTTTTTTTTCTCCTTTTTCTTTTCTTTTTAAATTTACTTTTTTGAAAATGAAATGTAAAACAACAGATGATAACGACGAACACCAGAATTGGTACTGCTTCTGTACTATAACATGATAACTATATCAACCAGTGAAGCCGTGCGTTTCTGGCAAAATAGACCTTCACCTTTCGGGTAGGGGTTATGTTCTGTATTGGTCTTTCAACCTCCTGATGGAGGCTCTCTCGATGGGGCAAGGGTTGTAGAAATGCTGATTGCAAATAGTGTCCGTGGCTGAACTGGTTGATGTGCCTACGTCTTTGACTTGTTTGTTCAGTATTTTGTCATTGCATAAATCAATTTCATCAATTCTGAGATACTTAAACAAGCTAGAAAAGAAAAGCAAAATTAAGCCATTTGATCATGATGCTGTTGAATTGCAAAATTCTGTTGGCGACAGCACAATGTCTTTTTTCAATGCCATTATTTCATGGCTGTCGTACCCAGGAATGCTATGAGACATGGACTCTAGTTGTAGTTTGGCATATGTCTTATTTATTCAATTTACTTAATACAATCACAATGTCGGACGTACGTTTTTCTAGACTTCGGCTCCTTTATGCATGTCTTGACATTAGATCTCCACATAGTGCGTTCCTTAAACAAAAGAGAAAAAAAAAAATGTTCATTGATCGAGTGATTTCAAGTGATTAATTAAAGGACTGCAGATTTACATCGCACTGCAGGTAATTAGTCGAATACAATAAATAATAGGCGCTGACAATATCCCTGCGAAACACAATCAACTCGCCCATAATGAATACCGCCCTGGGCTACTTGGTTGCAGGGAGACAACCTTTACCATCACACTGGTCCGTAAATAATATTTTCATGGTTATTTCCCCTGTCTCACTGACCTATTCTCCGTGGTGTCATGGAAATACATTGCTGACACTTTCCCTAAGGATCATGCTTAACGTAAAACATGTCCATAATTTACAGGCGAGGAAATCTTGATGGGTTACAAAGAAATTTAGGAAAAAAGACCGTTTTTGAATGTATGTACTCACAGAGTTTGGGTATTTATGCATTCTCTGAGTTTAGACATGTTCATCATCATCATCATCATCATCATTTTATGAAATTACAATATAACTGTCAGACCAGTTACTAATAAAATAATTCAAGAAAAACAAATAACACAGAAATCTATAAAGAACTTGATAGCGATGGTTAAATATGCCAAATTTTCGAGTCAACTTGACTCTTCGTCAGGGCAATAAACAAGATATCAAGCATATCATCATCATCATCATCATCACCATCATCATCATCAATAACAGAAACAACGATAATAATAACAACGACAAAGTCAGCAACACCAACAGTCACAATAATTATAAACAGCAGCAGCAACAGCAGCAGCAACACCACCACCACCATCACCACCACCACCACCAACAACAACACATAGCGCTATGCACTTTTAAAAGATCTTAGACTGGTAAATTCAACAACTGCACTCAAATACACTGAAACCAACGTCTTTCTTCCTTCCCATTCCCATCTTAATGGTTACATAAATAAAAAAAAAAAAAGAGCAGATTTAAGAGAAAACTTTTACTTGCGTCATATCCACTGTAGTAAGGACATTATTTCCTAATTGAATCGTGTACGCTCAAAGAAGACAGATGATGGATGAGTTTTTCTTTTTCTTTTTCTTTTTTTTTTTTAATCTGCTGTGCATGCCTGGCGCCATGTAAACTGCAATTTTAGAGGATCAGGTTGATCGTGTTCTCATGTCAGTGAAGACGTCAGTTATTCGGAAGGATAACCATCACTGCGACAGACAAACAAAGAAAGGTGATGAGGACAAAACAAAAAAAAAAAAAAACAAAACAACAAACAAACAAAAAACAGAGAGACAAAAAATATGGCTCTCGGATCCAATCCTTACCTTGAAAAGCTGTCTAAAATTAATGTTTTATTTTTCTGTCCAAATGAAGAAGAAGAAGAAGAAGAAGACACGTAAATTAATTCTGGTGGGTAACCTGTGCCAAGTAAAAAAAGGCAATGATAATAAATGAAGGGGGAGGTGATCTCGTCCTAGAGTTTCTTAAAGATTTTTAGATCTAATGTCCTGGCGTGAAAAGCACTGTAACACTGGAGTGATTAAAAATCCTTTGCTTTTGTTATTGTTGTTGTTGTTGTTGTTGTTTTTCTTTTTTCTTTTTTTTTTCTTTCTTTTTTTTAAATCGACATTCCATCCTGTAAGTGTGAAAGTGGTGTTAATGCCCAGCAAGCTAGCAAAAGGACCAAAATCTAATGCAAATGTGTCATTTAATTTTATTTTACCAGACATCTAAGTCTCTTATTCCTGTGCTCCAATTTGTCCCGTTTTCGAGTTCTGTCAAGTCTTCCTTTTTTTTTTTTCTTTCACCGATCTGTCTGTGATACATTTATATGTCCACTGTTCTCTTTTATTAAGTGCATCGTGTGAATTTCGTGGTCGCTGCTGCCAGGAGTCCATTCCGACACTCCAGCTTAAGATACAATATTATTATCAAGTGAATGACTTCCTTGACCTCTCGGGGCATTTAGACAGCTCAAATTGGCTTGCAGAATACGCAGAGAGGATATAGCCAACAAAGAAATGGAAAACGCTTCTTGAACACGACATGAAAAAGAAATCAATATACAATCACACGAGTTACACAAAAACTTGCTTTTTACAAGATGTGAATGTGAAATAGGATGAATTTAGCGTTCTTTCAGAGGAGAATTATATTATCTAAAAATATTTTTCGGTTAACAGTTACAAGTTCCACAGCGATGGGAAAGAGAAGATTTGGAAGTTTAATGAAGCTGTCAAGGAAAGGAAATTTGAGCCTACCCAAATAATTCAAAATAAACTTCAGTGTTTATCGGTGTGGACGTGAGCCATGTTCCGTGTTAATCCCAAGATTGCAGGGTGTCAGACACGAATAGGAGAGGACAAGTTTACGCTAGGAATAAGATGGGATTCGGCCTTCGGCTTGGGTTTGTTAAATCCCGAAAAAGGGATCAGCGGATCCCGAGTCGATTCTGGACTTTCTAGCTCTCCAATGCATAGCAAAAACTTCTTGAAATCGAGAGCCACCCGCCACCAATATATAAAGGCCTATATATCAACTAGTAGAGAACTCACAGCTTAGGTGAGTTTTTAAAAACGTAGTTGAACCCATACAGCCCTACGAGCCATAGTGTATGGCAAGCTTCCGCACATCGATGTTGGAAGAAAACGTGTTTGCTGTTTTGGGAAGCTCTGAGTGGGGAAGCTGAAGAACAAAAAAGATAACGCGCCATTCTCACTGACACACATACTAGTCTGTCTATGGTCATTTTATTGAACATGCAATGCGGACCAAACACTCTCGCAATTTCACTGTTCCATTATTGTAACCTTGTAGGAATAGCGTCAAACAGGATAAGCCTTCTTTGGCTTTACGTAAGTAGAAACATTAATCTTCATGCTTCAGTGTCGTGTGCCAGATTTTACATGGATATCCAGTAGTTTTCGAGCCCATTAACTTTTTATGCGTTTTGTTGCAGATTAATAGTAGGCCTAAAGTCAAGATGTATTGTAAGTGAGAACGATCCTGGTCTTTTTAGATCTAGACTTATTCTTTATGCCGTGCATCAGGTTACTTTAGTCAGTTAAACTTCTCACAGAGTGTAGAATTGACATCAAACATGCTATTCTCGTAGTTTCTCATCTTCGACTATCATTTTCATAATGCGATCTTGTGATGTTACTCATGGGTGTTGCTTTTATTTCTTTAGGCGTTTAACCATCTTTAACCTCCTTCGATAATGTTACCGGTAGCCTACTTATCTAGCCCTCTCCCAAAATAATATTCCTAAACCTTAAATTATATATTTTGATATTAGAATTCCTTGAAGATAAATCTGTCAATTACCGGATAAAAACAAACTACAAAGCTAAGTTGGGATTTATTTTCATTCCCACAGAATTCAATTACATCCAGATCTACAGACCAAAGGCAAGAAACTGGGGTTTCTGTGACAGTGAGGTATATTCTCCGCCTCCTACTTTATTACTCGCGTGATCCTTCCAACAGTTCTTGAATAAGTATTGGTATCTATCTTCAACAAAGACGAACGAGGATTTACAATCTAGGATGTCAGCTCCGGCACTTAGTATTCACAGAGAATCCATACGGCTGTATTTCTCTTTGTCTGTTTCTCTGATTTTTTTTTCTCTTTCATTTCCGTCCATCAAAAAGAACCTTGCAGTATCAAAGAAAAGTTACTTCTTCATCTTTAAATGCACCAGATCTTTGTCAACAAAAGGCGTCTTAGGGATGAAAATCGAGAAGTCCGCACGAATGGAAATTGGAAAAGAGCTGAAAGAATATTTCTGGCCTAGATCTATTTCTTTTCCACTGATAATTTGTTTAGCCCATCGTGTACACAGGCCTTAACATTATTCTTTTTTCGGATATGAAAACTCCTATTTCAAGGGTAGTACATTTTCTATCTTTGTCAAAGTGCAAGTCTTGGGTTGACAGCTAAATTAAAGGGAGCAATATATCCGATATATCCGCACTGTGTGGTGAGTGGTAACTAGGTAACACATTTTATTTGTTACTTATGCTGCCATTCAATCACGAGCGTTGGGTTATCTTGGCTTTAACCCGATTAGGTCATAGGAAATCTTTTAGTACAAATTTGGATTATGTTTAAAAAAAAAAAAAAATGGACAGTGGTATGCCCCTCCAATTGTTTATGCAATTCTCAATTGCCAGGAGTACTTTGAAGTGTATAATGTACATAAGGACCCCTTGAGATACATTTGCCGTTATTCGAGAAGGCTAGATAACGGGCTGTCTTGCTGTCTTGCAGAGAATTCGGGGACAGAAAATAATTAGTTTTTCTCATCTCCTGGTAAGATCTGAATCATCGACATCGTCAGCGAAAGGTAAAGACGTAACTCCTTGGCCACAGCTTTTCCCTGCGCAATGAATGGTGTGCAAAATACCGATAAACAACAAATTTGAAATTTCTGGGATTTGTTTTAGTCAAAATTCACAGTTTATATATTATGCGACTTAGGAAATTCATATGAATTCCAAACCTTGACAGCTGTGCCAAAATTTACATACTACAAGCATTCACACATCCACAAATATAGGGTACCCGAAAGTATTGAAACAATCATAAAATACCCTTGTTCATATCTGTAACAGTACCCATATACATTCTTCTATATCAGTAGCAGAGCAGGTATTGTATTCTCTCATACAGGCAGGTTCATATTTACGAATTTAACCCAACGGAAAAGAAAACAACGTAAGAACTGTCCAATATCAACTTTTATCAAATGATCTTAATATAATTATACGCTCTGGAAACGAAGAATGAGATGATAGGTTCCTATCTCCGAGGCTTATCTTTTTTCATATCTTCCGTTTTAGCTACGTAATCTGGAAAAGAACCAGCGTTCTGCACCAACAGCCCTCACCTGTTTCACCTGAAACAGATTTAGTGACATAATCTCATCTACCTGAAATTCTTCTTTAGTTCTTTTTTCGTTCTCCCTCTGTTCCATTTAACTATAATTTTGTTTTGATTTTTTCATGTTTCAGTTCTCCGTCGTTATTATTATTTAATATCTATTTATATATAATCAGTTCACCTCACCACTTTGTTATTCCACTCCCCCCCCCCTTTCCGAAAATAGGATAGGTAAATTTAAAAAAAAAAAAAAAGAAAAAAAAATCTGAAAAAGCTACAAAGTGAAACACGCAGAAGCAAACACCGACCAAACCATCTGACATTATCATATGACCATAATATACAGATATAGAAATGAAAATACCATCTGATTTGTTTTAAAACATACGCATGTACTTTACATTGACTATAATATCAACGGGCCAATAATAATAACAGTAACAATAATTAATTATAACAATAACAGTAATAATAACAATAATAAAATCGTAATATTACGCATTGACCATTTATTTGTTCCATTATTAAAACTTGATGCTGTGCATAGTACACGTAGGCTAGTATCTTCGTCTAGCATTTATTAATTAACAGTGGATTTTCCAGAGAAACCACCATATTCTTCTCTTTCCTCCCTTCATTTCTTCTGAAAGTTAGATTTGTAAGCACTATTGCGCTCAGCCATCGCTAGCAGATTCACAAGGAAGGCAGAGAGAACTGAATGCATAAGCATCATATTACATGTATTTACTTACGGATCCATGGGCACCATTGTGACCATAAATTGTCATATTTAGAAATATTCTAACATTCCTAGGGTTAGACTTAGAGTTAGGATTAGGATTGGAGTTGGGCTTAAGGCCATAGTTAGGGTTAGGGTTTAGGGTTAGAGGTGAAGTTGAATGATCCATAGGTAGTCTGGGGCTGTCTAGTTCTGAGTGATTGATAGGTAGGATAATCTTTATGTATCGGCAGTCTAACTTCTAAGGTCCTTACAAAGTTAATCGAAAAGGTCCGAACCACTGACTACATTTTCCAGGCATAATGAACAATGTTAAGAAAAACATCTCGCAAAAAAAAGTGCCATCGATTCTTACGGTTCCGACTTTGTCATTATTCCTAACTTCCTAATGCCTAACATAGTAGATCTAAACAATATCGTTATGTCGTCGGCTAATTGCCTGCCTCATCTAAGTGTGGTTTCTGCACAACAACAACAACAACAACAACAACAACAACAACAACAACAACAACAACAACAACAACAACAACAACAA
>JBCAUA010020326.1:0-12740 GCA_038406235.1 Peronia verruculata | reverse complement strand
TTTAATTGTTAGTTAATTTATACAGTAGAAGACTCTTTAGAGCAAGTTTCTTGTTTTTTCTTTTCTTTTCCTTTCTTTCTTTTTTTCTTTAAATAAAACTATTTTGCACTTCTTTTTCCTTACGTTTGTGTGACCCATCCTCAGACATTGCAGTAATATGATGGTAAGCTTGAGGTTTAAATATTCTTATTCATCTGAAGCCCAATTATTCCCATTCAATAAACGATTGATCATCAAACGCTCCAGGTGTTCTTTTTTGTCCACATATAAAGATTCAGTATGTCCGTGTCGATTTCCTCCAATTTGCACTTTAAAAATTGTCTGTAAATTTAGAGCCGTTTGCAGCTACCAACCTACTATGAATTTACCATAGATTTAAGGGCAATTATAAAACTGTAAAAATAATAACAATAATAATAATAATAATAACAAATACAAAATAATAATAACTAAACAAAAATTCACCTGTTACTTGTACTTGAAATAGGAGAAACGTAAAATTCTGAAAAATTCCCCATCATGTGGCCATTTTTTCTTTATTGTGATAATTTTTTTTCTATTTGTTTACTCACATGTTTCAGATAACAAGAGAGAGGTGATTTTTTTGTCTTCTTCTTTGCAATACTTGTCAAAGGGAAGTAACTTAGCTGGTCTTAATAATGGCCGCATCATTTACCCTGGATATATTTGCACAAATATATATATATTTTTTTTAAGGACGGAAGAAAACAACCAACAAGAAAGAAAGAAAGAAATGTAGCCATAGACACAGATGTTCAGGAAAGAAGGAAAATGAACAAATGTTTATCTATGAGTGCACATACACAGTGCAGACCTCTCCAGGCCGCTTCTGTCTGCGCTCCACAGAGATAACCAGTGACGTCACTCTCGTCTCAGAAATAAAAATTAACATTTTAAAAGTGTATCGAGACAGAATCATATCGGTTGTGAAACTCATCAGGAGCAGTTTCTTTTTTATTATTATTATCATTTTTTGTGTGTGTGTGTGTGTCTTTTTTTTTTTTTTTTTGATGTTGATGTTTTGTTTGTTTGTTTCCTTGTTTTGTTTTTGTTTTGTTTCGTGTTGTTTTGTATTATTATAATTATTATTATTATTATTACAGCTGGTGGAGTGAATTATTCCCTTATAAAATTATGACCATTTTGTCGGCAGTTAAATCAGTTCCCTTTGCCTTTACCTAAATAGAATGGTATGCTACCTGTCATGTCCTATATAATAGCGAACAGTGTCACACCTGTCTTAGAATGACGATCGCGTAACACAATAGTGTTATGTTATTTTTTTGGCCACGGTTGTGGACAGCTGAGATAACCACCGCTACAGGAGGTTGAAAAGCTTATAAACACCACCACCTGTCTAGGTTACGTTCTGTAACACATCCTTCAACCTGCTTGTGGGCTTTATCACAACGGGTTAACACACTCAGACACACACACACACACACACACACACACAAACACACACACACACAAAATCATGTTTTTCCTCAAAAAACAAAAAAAAAAGTACTCCTTAAAAGAAAAAAAAAAAGTTGTTTAGGTCATTCAGTAATACACATATCGTATTGGCCTTTTCGGAAATGTGTAATAACTAACATAACAGAGAGAAAGATGTGAGACAGAACATGTAAGATCGATTATAGTAGAAGCAAGTAATAATATGTAATAAATTAAGTTTGACTCTTAAGCTGCTTTATCAGACCGATACCCGCTTTTTTCCACACACAAACTTTAATAGAACAATGCGTTTCAACAAAATATGAAGGAAAAATGTCTCGCAACCAGTCAAAATGAGACGTATGTCGATTTTTCACCATATGGAGTTTTTGGTGTCATGTGAAAGCTTATTTCATACCCTTTCAGGTAGAGAAAAAAGTTTTGAGCTAACTCTATTCTAGCCAGAGATATTGCAGTTTAAAGAGGAAAAGGGGACCACTCAGCAATGAGCGGAATTCCGAATAAATCGAGTTTAAATGAACGGTCGTACACATAAATCTACAAGTCTACCTCATAAAAAATCCGATTTTAATCAAGTAATATGTATAAATCGAGGGTAAAACCGACACTGTCTTGTTAACAAATGAATGTACTTTGGATTTCTGCAATGAACAAAAAATTGATATCTGACCCCCCTCATCACATCCAAAGCCTGATTTCTCCGTTCTAGCCCAGCGACTTATGTCTCATTTCGACTGGCCACGAGACATATCTAAAATGCCGCAACATATTAAAATCATCACAGCCTATATGACCCAGTTGATGATTTCACTCTGTGAGTCGTGAAATAAATGTCTGTCAAACGAACAGAAGGACCTTTCTTAGTTTTCAACATCAGAGAAAATGACTGATGAAATATACATTTACAAGAACTAAAGTGAACAAATAAATTATCCAGAGGACGGTCTGTCTCCAATCTGGCCTTGACCTTTGTTGACATCACTAATGCACACCCATTGACCTTCCAGGCTTTCTTTCCACAGTGTTACCTGGTGAACAAATCAATATACAAATTCACAGTTAATTAACTTCAACAACCTCGAGAAGAGGGAGGCAAGTGAAAACATATATTTTTTTTTTGCCACGGGAAGCAGCCATGTCTTATTACCAATGTCATCTACATGATAAGTTACCTCCCATGCCAACAGCTATTACCATAAGTGAATTAATAAGCTCTTTTCAACAGTCAGAGACAAGATATGACAACATCAATAAGTGACAAGTCAGCCAAATTGTTCCCTTTTGCTTGGTACACAGGTTCTATTCAAACATTCCAACAGAGAAAAAGCACTTTGGCTCTTTTGGGGGTGTTGATAAGCATTGCTGGAAGTTCAACAGAAACCAAGAACAGGTCATTCTGCTCTGATCAAAGCAATGACAACTGGTTTCATCTCAATCCACTCGAGTATAACCTATGTTGAGATCTACAACTACTAGAGTCTATTCTCAAGGACTGGACAAAGTTATGTGATGCAAAAAGTATCTGCACAACACCAATGCAAGTGACAAATGACAGTTGACAGAAAGGAACTTGTACATGAACAAGAAGGAAGTAATGTATTAATTTCAGTTTATTCCTCATCACTATCCAAAGAAGTTAAACATTAATATGCATGTATAATTATTTCTAGAACTTCAGTTTTCTTTGTCGCGATCACCAATAGAAGTTGTATGTTGAAAAGAGAGTTATAATAATTCTGTTTGTCACGTAATTCATACTGGGACAAGACATTTTAAATCATGTCTTTCGTTTGAAAATTTAAAATCAACACAGTGGTCTCACTAGCTAGTATTAAAAAACTTTCCAGTTAGTTTGGTCTACATAATATAACTTATTGCAAACCTTATTTTCAGTAATGAACGACTAAATTGAAAAGATATCACCAAATAGAAACCACTGTTTGCTGTGGTGGTTCCAGTAATTTTCGCAGCAACATAAAAGAAAACAAGACCATAAAAGTTCATCCTGCAAGGGTTGTGAGCTGAGTCATTGGCAGATCACAGACAATCACCCAACGTCTGAAGACTAGATTCAGTTGATTAATCAGGCAATTGCTCTTCAATGATCTAGATAACATTAAAGCACTTACTTTATTGTCTCCTCCAGAAACAGCAAGAATATTCCCTGTAGTTGACCAGCTGACATGCCAAACTACATCATCAAATTTATTGAGGGTTTTGGGGATCCATGAGCCACTGGCACCATCGTTGGTCCAAATAATAACCCGGCAGTCCTGAGGACAGGAACAAAGGTAAAATGCGAACTGACACTCAAAGTATATTAAAATATTTTGGACACACAAGAAGCATACAACTATACTGATCAAGTTTTTCCACACTTTTTTAATACTTTCTCCCATTTCTTACAGTTTTCCATCTTTTTCCAGATCACAGAAAGGTTCACCTAATTTTTCATATTTTTCCAGATTTATCTATAATAAGGTGCTTCGTTGCAAAACTATTTTCCAAAGTGGTTGTCTCTAAAGGTGGGCTTGTGTAAGCCTGAGTCAATTCGTCCTCTGGGAGAAAAAAACAAGCCTTGATATTTTTGTAAGATATCAACAAATCAAAAGAAAAAAAATATGTATTTCATGTAGAATTTTTGTAAAAATACATCTGTATGAGGGTGTGTTGTTTCATTGGATTTAAAAAAAAAAAAAAAAGCTTAGACCTAACCATTAGAAAAAAAGGCAGACTGGTATTGTTGGGGTGCAAAATTTATTTCAGGATGTACTACCTTTGACAATGATAGATCCAGTCTAATGTCAATTAATTTCAAAATATTATTTATTTTGGCATTACCACCATGAACTCATAGTTCAACTTTTTCTAACTCCCATTCCTCCCTTCAAATTTAGACGTCATGAACTGATAAGCAAAGAAATATAAAATCGTCTACACATTTACACATAACACTGTGAATGGACGCAACTGTTGAATAAACTTACTTGAGAGCATGAAGCAATGACTGACTTTGGTAGACCAACAGATGGAGCCCAAGCCACATCTCTAACCCAATCACTGTGGCCTTCCAACTTCTGTTCCTCATGCCACTGGCCGTTTTCCTCCCTGGATAACACAGAAAATGAAAAAAAAAATCATCCATTACATTCTTTAAAAATAAACTTCTTTCAGATTTAAACTATGAAGACTGATACACCTTTTATTATGTTACTTTTAAGCAAATAATGACAGACATCTAGTTCTTAATATTATCAAGATTACACCTGTTCCACCTGAAAAAGTCAAAATGAACAGCAACTGCTACCTAAAGGAGTGATTTGAATCAATAATTCCAACAAATATAAATCCTTAACCACTTCACTGCCATCTCAATTTTGCAATCCTGTGCTAAGCATCAGTGGGACAGCCAGTCTCATTAGTGCTCCATCCACTGCTAACCTCCACACACACTTAGCCCCACTCACTGCGAGTAAGCCCACCAATCTATATCCCCTACAATCTTTTAAGCAATTGATTTGTCAACTTTTATTAAAGCTAACTAAATTGGGATATGAACAAGCAGACTATACACCGAATTTGAGCTCTTTGCTTTGTCACCTGCCCATCATCACCTTGTGATGTCTATCAAAGGATTCTGTTTGTAGATGCAATGTGCCGTTCAGTGGTCACAATATCAAATCAAGCGAGAAAAGATGGTGATCGTGGTGAGCTGACCATGAACAAACCATGTAGGTTTTCCCGTGCATGAAAACTCACTTCCGGACATACCTCATACTGTTTTGTTAGTGGTGAAGTGGCTAGCTTTTGAAATATTGTTGATTTTTATCTCCCCTGTTTGTTCAACCAATCAATAAGAATTGATATTCAGATGTTTCTCTCAGGTTCATATAAATATCCATCATCAGAAATTTAAGACCTTCTTGATAACCACCATTATCTTGGCTAGCCCATCTATAGGAGCTAACATTTGAATCTCTCTCACAGCTTCACTCAAATGATTTCCTCTGGAGTTTGAGTGAATACTGAGAACCTACATACAATTTTTTTCTAATTTATTTTTTTTTCTTGTCTCTGTAGGGCATCTTACTGAAAAGTTTTTTTTTATTTTATTCACATTATTGCAAGTCTTCAGAAGCCATCCACACTATTTTATATATTTTCAACTCTTCCAGGCTCCATGAAAATGGATCTGATCTTTGATTGAAGAATTGCTCCTAACTCATATTGTCCACTTACACCCAAATCTTGACCAGGAAATCACATCCACCAGAGACAAATCGCTTGACCAATTGTTGCTGACCACTCTGTTGATCAAAGAGAGCGTTCGGGGCAGTGGCAGGAGCCCAGCTCACCGAGTTGCAACCGATCTGGACAAATGTTGAAAATTAATGAAATACTGAAATTATCTATTTGTAAAACTGATCTGCTGTTTTCTTCTCTGTCATAAGGGGGTTCTGGTGGTGAATTTACAAACCAGTGAAGATAGATAATTTATATTTTTAATCTTCATATCCGGATCTGACAAATCAATTTTGGGTATAGACAGTCAACAAACAAACAAACAAACAAACAAAGTGCTGTAGAAATGGCACAAAACTGAACTGTGAGGTGGGAAAAACATCAGTATCCAAAGCCAATAACCGCATCAAATTTCAGACATACCTGACACATGCCTATCATGGCCCAACCTAAACAGATATATGAAGTGGTTTGCTTTTACATACAACAGTCCATGGTGTTTTGAAAATTAGCTAGCATTTATATTTATATTATATATATTACTTCTCTCTTTTTTTTTCTGACATGGGGCAAACAATGACATCAAACACATGGGTAGTAAAAATTATATGTAGGGATAATTTTCATTTTTGAAATGCATATAGTGCAAATTTTCTTTCATACTTCGATGCCAAAGGCCAATTTCAAGACCGTCTCCCCCTAATTATTGGTGCGACAAAAGGATTTGAAAAAACAATTCACAATTAATGCTGGAAATATTCACAAAGACAGTCAGATGAAATTATCCCTTCAAAGTCAATTAACTGTTCTGAAAAATACATTTAAATTCATCAGAAAATTCCTTCAACATTAATGTTTTTTCTCAAACAATGGGTACAAATGTCTTGTGCCCAGGGTAACTTAGTTGGACGTTGCAATTTACAGCCGTTTTTTAATTACTTTTCAATTCAGATACCACTTTTTTTTTTCAGGTTAGAAAAGGCTGAATTTTTGTTTTGTAGAAAAGATAAAACTTTTGGTATCTGAGCTGGAAAATAGTTAAAAACAGCCGTAACTCGAAATCCCCCAGCATGACTTTCGATTCGTTTGCCCTGGGCACAAGACAAATAGTTATAGACATGTCAAGTCATTGGAATTATTTTCATTATGACTCAGAATGGTAAATAAGTCCAAAAACCCATAATTCCTTGTTATTGTCCTTTCAGGTTTTTTTAGAACTTTAAATGACCAGGTGACACATTTTTAAAGTATTTTCAGAACTTACCGTGTGAGCATTATTAATTTTCTTTGTATCCCATGTTCCATCACCTGAAATAAAGTGAGGAAATTTCATCATTGATTCTAACTATTGTCTCAGTCACAATATATTAAATACATTTAAAATTTTCAAGTAACCCCTAGAATTTTTGATATTCATTTCTCTATTTATTTATTCATTCATTTATTTACTCTGACAGACATCAGCATGATCCTTGTGTAGCTAGTCTACACACTCAACAGAGATCACATAGTTTCTTACTTTCCAATATTAACAGCAAGTTCATCATTTCTTTCAAAAAAATTGTTCTGGCATCACACACCTGTTCACTGAGTTAGAACATTTTTAATTTGCGCATAACGTCTAAGATTTTTTGTTAAGTGTTCTGAAGCAACTTATGACATGTATACATATTTGTGTAGAAGGATTTGAAATTCATTAGTTCTGTCTCTCAGTAACGACGTGATGATCTTTTATAAACTTATTTTTCATTAACTTTTTCTGATTAAAACAGCAACAAGACAAAAATGAGTAAAGATCCTACATGAAAGAGCCGCCTGGCAAATGTTAGCCTGTTCTGACACACAATAAAAAACTTAGTAGGGATTGTTCTGCAGAAAATAATTTCAAAGAAAAACTATGAAAAAAAAATTGATTTTTTCATCAGTATAAGAGAAAAACATAAAAAGGAGGCTCTCCTCACTTTCTTTTCAAATGCTGACATAATCATGCCTCATGTACAATGGATAAAGACAAAAAAAAAAAAAAAATTGTTCATTCTGACCCCAAAATGAAAATTCTGACCTCCATTTGCCCTTAAATGTTAATATTCATAAAACCACTAAGGGAAAGACCTCCATATAGTGGTCAATCTAAGATAGCTTCACAGAATGAGTATTCTTGCACAACTAACTATTATCAATATTTAAATAATACAAAACAATTGGCCTCCTCACCTGTACTTGAAATAACTGATATTGACCCATCTGAGCTTCCACATGCCAGCATGAGACCATATTCATGAGGTGCAAAACACACAGAGTTCACTGGAAAAAAAAAAATATCATATATATACATTATATTTATACAAACTGTTTTGCGATAAGTGCCATATTTCCAACCATTTGATTATTCAAGCAAACAAAGATTGTGGAAATATGACAACAAAAAAAACACTGCAAATTCTCTTGCAACTTATGAGGTGAACTACATATAGAATTCAAATAAAAGAATGCTGATTAAAAAGAACAAAAAAAAAAGGGTGCCAGACATTATAAAAGGATAAAAACATACCTGATGAGTCATGATGTGAGTACTCATACAGTTTGCCCCATGTTCCATTAGTTTCTTTCCATATAATAACTTTTCTGTCATAGCCACAAGATGCTAACATATGGCCGAACATTGGATGTGCCCAAGCAAGCTGCCATACAGGACCTTCATGCCTGCAAATTAGAATGTCCAGTTCAGACACAAGTAGGTACTGATTGATACCAATATTATGCTTCTGTTGTTTCATCTAGTTACAGTTCAATATTTTTAAACTAAAAATAGTTGACAAAAAGAAAAAAGAAAGAAAGAAGACTCTTCAAATCCTTTCAATTATTCATCTTTTTTAAGTGATGATTCTTAAATCCTGAAGATTGAAAAGCCATAATAAGGGCATGATCAATAAACCTCATTCCAAATCATTGATGTAAAATATCTTTTTCCGGACATTTATGAATAGAACTTGGCAGGACATCATACATGAAGAGATATATCTCATACATGTGGTATCAGGTGTATATGCCTAATTCCTGGCCAAATGGTAGTGTTACCTAGCATCAAAGCCAGTGATCCATAATTATATAAATATTTACTTTTTTCAAAGTCATAAAAAATAAAACAGTGTAACCCTTGGAACTGAATTCAGATTTCAACGAATGTCTAGCTGTTAATAAGTGTCATTCTTACCCACGTAAATGTGTAATTAGAGTCTGCTGCCCATTGCTGACATCAAAGAGTTTAATTGATCGATCTGAAGAACACGTAGCCAGTTTAGTTCCATAATAGTCCAACTGAGCATCATGCTGTGAAAGTGACATTTAAAATAATAATAATTAAGAACAACCAAAATATTTTTTTTTTACAAACCTGCCACACTGACTGAAATTCTAGTTCAATCTTTACTATCATGATATAGTTTTCCATTAGATATTCATTTATTCATCAATCTGCCAATACTTTCATCTTCTGTCTCTTCTTGGCACATTAAATTCAAACTAAACAGTGATAGGTTTTCAGTTACAATGGTCTCTGCCTTAGAGACAGCCACCAAAGACTCCAGTCCGCTTCAGAGCCCATCTCTGCTGTGAAGCGGAATTTTTTTCTCTGTAATTTACCCCTTTAAGAGCCCATTCCCAAAGAGAAACTCTGCCTAAGAGCTGAATGCTGGACCAAGACACACCTATATGATGTAATTTCACATCATACTGTCCACTTGAGAGAGAGGCACAGCACCAGATGCGCAGGAAATCGGGACGGGGATGGAGGCCACAGGTAGACAAAGGTGTAGAAGCCATGGTTGATGTATGATTGTATCCACACCACACTGTGGACCACCTCATATAAATTTGACAACACTTGTGAATGGCTCCCTAGATAAGGAAGTGTAATGCAGCCTCCTGACTGGGCAGTTGTTTTGCTACCTTAGCCAGGCTGACTAATTGTAAACACCTGCCACTAATGGCCCATGTGATTATCCATAGGATAGCATACCAATAGTGGTATAATGTTTTCATTCAACAATAATGCCATTATATGTAAAAACTTTCTCGAAATTTAAACAATGGTCATTATTGACTACTGATGTAATTATACCCTATGAAAGATCAAGAACTCTTAGATCTAATTACAGCACACATATGGAAGAAGGCTGTACTTATTATTTGCATAGATAAATCTTTTAACTAACCGTGAAGATTAACTAATAATAGTAGTGAAGACAATCTGTAGAAAGACTGGTGCAAATTTTTTCAATTTGTCTAGGAACCCATCCACCTAAGAGCCTGCCTTTTCTGTCTCTTAGCGACCAGGTTCTAACGCGAATACAATTGTACTTAATACAAGAAGATTAACATTTTGTTATATACTTACAATCATATCCTCATGAGCAGTATCAACAGAATTTATCACGGAAACCTAGAGAATAAAATCAGAAGTTTAATAAAATGGAAGTTTTCAATTTCCTTGAATTTTCTGGCAACAGTTTAATCATCAAAGCATTAAAATTCTATGTAGATCACAATCAAGATTGCCTCTGCTCCATTTTTTTTCTACATCCACTTAGAATGTAGGCCTAGATCTAGTCCATATTCTCTTGTAATTTCACTGATACAAAAATATGTTCACATACTGAAAACTATGTTTGTAATATTACTATATTAGACTATACACTACAGATCTAGATCTATTACAACGTATCAGTAAGAAATGGATGATAAGTTGCGAGAGGCTCTACTGAATCTGTAGCAATTTATAATCCTGAATGCTGTCACACAAGTGGCAAGACTTGATAAAATAAGAGAGATAAGGCAAGAGTTGACAAAAAAGATAAACAGCACAAAGTAGTTCTCAACATCTTCTAAAAAAAATGAGGCAACTGAATTAGTAATTGACGTTTAGAGAATATTGCAATTCAACCTGCAGATTGGACAGTAATCTGAGGCATACATCATAGTCGACATAGATCTAGTAGATCTATCATCTACACCTGGTTATTATCATTCATAGAGAATCACAGTGGTCACTGTTTCCTGGGAAGTGGCTACGGAAGTGTAGAAAATCACCCCCGTAGTCTCGAGTTAGGCCTATTTAGGTGTAGAATTTTGACCCATAGCCTAGATTTTGGCACTACTCAAGGATTGCGGTCCCTATGTTGCCCACTCTCACCTGCTCGTCGGACCTACATGTTAGCGTTAGGGTGGACTTGCACTGGTCAAGGGTCCCAGCAGGTTAAGCCAGCGGGGTTGTTCTATTATTTGATCTATATATACTGCCCAAAGAGGTTTCAGAGCAAGGACAACTGGGGTATCATAATGAGTGATAAATAAATTTTTCTTTTAAAGACAAACTGGCATTCTGGCATTACTTTACTGCTAGATTTCTGGCAATACTGCTACATTTACACCACGTTATACGTGTGTACAGCAGCAATTATATGCAGTGCTGCGAAGTCTGCGCCTCTATTTTTAGCTACTCTGCCTAAATCTCGCGAAATCCTGTTCCTGTAATCAAATGAGGTATAATCATTCTCGTGAGATCTGAAGCGGTTCGGGAAAACCGGAGGCGCGGACTTCGCAGCACTGACGATAATCGACATCACTTTGTCCATGCAGTGATAAATAAAATTGGAATGCAGTATCGATTCTTGGGACCACGAAAACACGGATGTGGCACAGCATTGCTCAGCAATGTAAGAGCAATAATAAATAGGTCTATGTCTTGAAACTGAACAGTCAAAGACAAAAGTGAAAGTAAAATTATTGATGAAGTGAACACTGGCACTGGTTTCATTCACTTTCTACAAGAATCATTTTCATATCGTTTTAAACAAACTGGTTAGATCGTTAGATCATACACTTGGGCATGCAATTTCTATCTTCATTTAAATACCAGATCTAGTTTGTCAAGTCCCGGAACTTCTGGGACTTCCAAAAACACTCAGAGGAAATTCGCTTCTAGGCGAACATTGTCGGCGGTCTTGAGCAGCCGGATAACAATGTCGTCTGTTAGAGTTATGGGTCTTGTTGTTATTCATTTTCCTTATCTTTTGAATGTGAAGAGTTCCGACTTAGTATTAGATCTAGTATTACAGTTCTATAATATTAATTAAGACCTATGGATTCCAAAAATTCTGTGAAAGTACTGGCAATATTATTCGGTTTGATGCGAAGAAATATTTGGGGTGGAAATTGTAATTTGGAAATTTTGCCTGGACAGCCGTGTCTCTGCCTACTCGCCATCCAGTTTCAAACTGCCAAGATTTTTTAGCGGGCATAAATAACAGACACATGGGACCTCCGAAATATTTTTGCACTTATCCGAGAACGCTAGAGGTCGGGCTTTCTTACCCAAGAGGTCGGCAGAAATTTTTGGTTTACAGTAGACCTTGATAAAAAAAACAGGTTACCAAAAAACAATAACAACAACAACTGCAGAAAAGCAAAAAAATACAGGTTTATACTCTTTCTCATCTCCACTGTAGAACCGAATACGAACCCTCAGTATTTTCACCGCAGAAGCAGACGACCATCTAAAAGAATGAGAACTCTGATTTCAAACTTTGCTTTTGATTAAAATAACACTTTGTGTTATGTTATTGTTATTATTATTATTATTTCTTTTTTTTTTTACCGTGGTTGTGGACAGCTGAGATAACCACCACTACAAGAGGTTGAAAAGCTTATAAAAAACATAACCATTTCAAACCTCCGCTGTTAGGGGAATGCAGTGGCTCAATGGGTATGGCGTCTGCTCATGGAGCGGCCGGGATCAACTCGCGGGTTCTGCATCGGGGAATGATGTCTAGCCTTCTCGGATAAGGGCGAATATATTTCGGAGGTCCCATGTGTAAGTTACGCACGTTAAAGAACCCTTGGTAGTTCAAAATCGATAGAAGAGTAAGCCTGAGTGCCGCTGTGGGGGCAAAATTTCCAAACTATAAGTTTCTAACTGCCCCCCCCCCCCTGCCCGCCCCCTCCCTGAAAAAAAACCCTCA
>JBCAUA010020315.1:0-12740 GCA_038406235.1 Peronia verruculata | reverse complement strand
GCAAATCAGTTTTTTGTCTCTCCTGTAAAATTTTCCTTTCTGAGGTTACGAGGTTTCATCACTCCACCAGCGATATGTAAAATTCAAACTAGATTATCAACCTAAGCTGCCACAATTTGCCCACATGCATAACATTATGAATGTTTGTGATAATTCAACTGTACAGTGTTTTACTAAAACTTTTCTAGACAGGAACAGGACCTATTTACATTTCATATCCCTAAGAATAACTAAAATTACACATGATAACTTACATTCTGAGGTTGCTGGCAGTCACAGTTACTGCTGATCCAATGATTAAAAGAAGATGTTCAGAATAAATTTTGCAATGACAGCCATTAACTCTTCAGTACCTTCCCTTCTCCATCCTACAGCCAGACAGAGTCACATATAAATTTACTTACAGAGCAGTTTGAGACTGTGGAATCTGCAGTTAACTATGAGATAAAAATAAAACAGCTTAGAATGATAGTGCTCTCAAAAAAACACACAAAAAATGTATGGCAATACTTTAAGAATCGATAATCATACACAAATCATCCTACCTCTTTCTGCACTGAAGAATTTGAATTTATGTATCTGTGAACACGACTAAATGTCGCATTTGTGCATCCTGTTAGATTTGTGGCCCAAGTATTGAATGTAGTAGCTCCTACAGTCAGTGCGTCATCCTGAAGTGATGCCTCTGTGAAACCACCAGTGGCAGCATTGTGCTTTTCCAATGCCTCCAATGTTAAGCCTCCTGAGGATGGTTCTGCAAAATTATGAAAATTGCCCTTTTTGTTTGATTTCAATAACTCAACCATTCTATAAAAAATCATTGCTTGTTCATTCGAAAATTAATCCTACATAAAAGACAGAGGTGGAAGCTGACTTCTGTTAGTGTTATTAGCAAAAGAAAAATTGTGAGTGTCAGTCATTACAGTTCTTAAATCTATATAGATCTATGTACACAATTAACTAGAACCTAGTTTTATCTTGTGACTCAAACAAAATCATAGGTTTCTCAAACTGATTTTATCAATCTGTGGTCTTAAGTGGCCTCAAATGCAAACATAACCATTTGTAGTCACGTTGAGCTTCATCATCAACCACTTACACTTACAGATATCAAGCTGAATGAAAATTGACATGTGTCTACCATAATCTATTGGTATCACGATAGGGATCTAATTCATATAGCCCCTCTCTGCTGCAAAACAGAAGTTTTCCACTGTTTTACCTGCCTGATATGCCACTCCCAAATAAAAAAAAAAAAAAATGCCTAAGAAGCCAGTGGTGAGACAGGACATACAAGGATTCAAGGTGGAATTTCAAACCAGACTGTCCACTTCAGAGAAAAGCACGGTGAAAGACAAGCAGTAAAATGGGAAAGGGGTGGAGGAAAGACGGATATGAGGAGAAGAAGTGATGCAGGATATATCAAGAATGTCAATCTGTCTACATGAAGAAGTAGGAAAAGTTCCTGGCATACCCTTTAGCAGCGCATAAAACTGAAAGTACGTTAAAAGTAAATAATATTGGATTTGGAGCAAAAGAAGGAAATCCTACTAAAGTAGGAAATTTGTCATCCCTGATAATAAAAAGTGATATTTGGCTGTGTCACAGCCTGTAGCCATTTCTTTGCTTGACAACATGTAGCACAGCGTCCATGATTGGTTGGGAAATAAGTGACAGATCAATTGATAACCTACTTTGGTTGGTCTAGTTAATTTTAAAAACTTGAGTCAATCATGCAATTATTCAAGAAGTAACTAGTCCTATCAGGGTTTCTTTCAACAATGAATCCATCAGGGTGGAAACTCACCCGACCTTTGAAAGAAGTTGAGTATTACTGATGAAATTATAAACCAACTATTAGTTTACATATCAGATAGCTCACTCTATTTCATCATTAGACCACGTCATGTATGTATTTCTTTGTGGTCAAGGTTGCCCTGTCAACGTCACCAGTCTGATCTTCTAAGTCTACGTGGTAAGATGGATGATAGCTTGTAGTTAACACAGATTCTATAACGTAAATGTAAATACAATTATACACCCCTGTGTGAAGTGGTTTTGTCCGGACAGTTACATTAGGTTATGAACAAATCTGTAATGGAGATAGCCTGTATGACAAGAGGTGATAAATTTGACATCCAATTGGGAAATCCACATGTCTTTGTGAATACAATCCCTCTTCTCCTACCATCAACTCCTTTCAAATAATAGGTGTGAAGAAAGGGTGGAGTTAGGGGAGGGATTAGTGGAAGACATTACATTGGTGATTGGTCAGGGATGGTACTATGGCTATGGTGGTCAATCTGGGCCTGCAAGCAGCAATGTGTCAGTCTGAAGTTGAAGCCAAGCGAGTCTACTATAGTATATACTATAGTCAATCACTCTGAGATTTAAACACTGGCGCCAGTGATGCTGATTGACACACGGTTCCTGAACCCACGGATTATAATCCGGGGCAGGCAATTAACAGAAGTGCTGATTGACAAGCCTGACAAGGCGCCGCAGGGCGTTGCAGCCCTTAGGCTTAGGCTGGGTCGAAGTTCTAGACTAGAGTAAATATGCTATTATAGCCAATGGCAATCATGCCCTTAGATAATCTGAAGGCAATTCATCGACATGTGCCATAAGCCGGAAAAACACTACAGAACATGGGCTCATGGAACTGTCTCAAGGCAACAATGACACAAATGGATTCATACCAGATTGTGCTTGAGAAAAAGGCATGCCTCCTTTGGAACGGTAGCCTCCAAATGTAGACTTTCTTTTGGCAGCTTCCCTGAACTTTCTGGTTGACGGATTGCTGGATGCACTTTTTGGTTTTTTCATGTTGACACTTTTCTT
Organism: Peronia verruculata; assembly: GCA_038406235.1. NCBI lineage: Eukaryota > Metazoa > Mollusca > Gastropoda > Systellommatophora > Onchidiidae > Peronia > Peronia verruculata. The sequence continues at coordinate 9,899 of JBCAUA010020315.1, read as the reverse complement.
TTTATCTAACTATACAGATCTAAACTGAACATGGAACTATCACCTAAATTTATTCTTCACTAACACAAGTCATTGATTTCCTCTATCACAAGAATTACGTTACACGTGCGGCTTGTTTTGCTTACTGGAACCAGCATTGGCCAGATACATTTAATTTGGAGATGTTATTTGTTTAAGTTTATTAAATTTTAAAAAAAATCATTTTACATTGAATGTTATTTACTTCATCTGGAATATCAGCTACATGGTATGATCAATAAATTACGCTAGCATCTTCACATATGCTTTATGTCATTAAATTTGAAACAATTCTTTTGTGTCATATTTTAATACCCGTTCATAAGGCCTGTATTCTACAATAAGGCATGTTTCTGTATGATAATAAAATTATGGATCGGCTCGTGAACAACAATTTTATTTTTCAGTTTCATTCGAAAACTTTGCGTGAAATAATCAGAATGTTATTTTTGTGCTATTTTTTAATCCCTGGTATAGTCGAGCTCTGATTGAAAAAAAATATTATGAGACGGGAAAGAAAAATATCATAAAGGACATTATTGAGAAAGTAGAAAACGAAACTACAATTTTGGTTTTTCAAAACTAGACATCGATAACAGTGTCCTTCTATGGCCCAATGTATTATATTCCACGTATAATCAAGAACTAAAGGATGACTATATTTCTTTGAACTTTTGGATGCTGAGCTGAGTAAAGAACTGTACAAAGAAGCACAGCGTCATGCAGTTTGGTCTAAGATCAGAGCTGCTTCTTAGAGTTCTTGTTATCATAGCATTTCTGTAAGTATGAAACTGTTTTGCGTCGTAAGATGATCTTTGGCTGGGGTGAGGTGTGGTGAAGGGGAGGGGTTGGGCACAATGGTTCTGTCGTTTGGCGTCAGCTTGAAGATGAAAACAGCTTATGTCGGTGAGGTTGCGGGTTCTGCCCAGGTTTGACTCACGGGTGCTCCCATCAGGAGATGGAAGGACGTGAATTGAAACATTTTTTCATTGATTCAACAGCTTCCTCTGGGTAGGGAAGCCTGATGTCTCGCCTTCTCTAATAAGGGTTTATATATTTCGGAGGTCCCATGTGTAGGCTACGCACATTAAAGAATCTTTGGTAGCTCAAAGCTGATGAATAAAAGAATATGCTGAGAGCCGCTAAGTGGCTGGTCCAAATATTCTATATTCTGTACGTCTGTCTCATTGACAGAAAGTTTGTATTTTCTGTCGTTTTCTTTTTGAGGGTGTAGTTGAAGAAGATTTGGAATGGATCTAGATCTAGCTGGGAGTTAGGCTTCAGCCCTATAGATGGACTATAGTTCTGTCATGATCTAAACTCTTATGCCAAAACAATGTCACAAAACAAGCGGACGAACCAAACTTTCTTTTAAATTTAACTTTGGATTCTATTTTCCAAGATGCATGCAGGGCATCTCCAGATCAGGGATTGTAGGCTTTACCCAAATGGGAATTATAGCCTCTGAGGCTATAATCCCCAATCAAGGATCATAGCCCTCAGGTCTATTATCCTCCGTCGGGGACTTAAGCCACTTCCCAAGTAAAAATCAAGGTGGCAATAACAGCAAGAATTTGTCTGAATGGACAGCCAATTTTAGTAGCCTTCTGACTTTAGTTCAGCCGTATTGCTCACTTTGATCTACCTGCATTCATGTATGCAACTGCTTCCTCATGACAGGTCTCTCTTCCAGCATGTTTTCTTTGTTAATCTCCGTCCAACAGTCAACAGCACAACTTTACAATGTTTTGTTGCAATATAGCTGACCATATATGACCATGTACAAAGGAAATGATGCATATCATGTGTATACATACATGTATTATATTCACAGTGTCGGCATGCACACAGACAGTGTAATCACAATTAGTTCCATTCATGCACTGTTAAAATGTGAAGTGTCCACCTTTGCTGGCAGTTATCGCAATTTACATCTTTCAAGGGTACTGTCAACCAAGGGAAATGATTCAGCATTGACCAGAAGATTGCCATCATCAAAGCAGTGAATGTAGTGTCAAAATCTATGCCAATCTAATTATTCTGCCTGAAACAAAATGCAATATGCCACATCATCTGCTATGTTAACTGAATGTTAGAGGGGTAAATAGAAAATTCCTTGTGCTTACACTGTCAAAACTTTTATGTGGACTGCATGCTTGATATGCATGCTCTTATGAGCTACAATGTAAATAGTAAAAGATAATAGTTATTTTTTTATAATACACTATTGTCCATGATTCATACTTTATGTGTAATGATGGTTTATCATTGTCTTTGATATAGCTTTTTAATATTTAATAGACTACAGTTATCTTAAATAGCTCCATTAATTGCAGTAACTGGATTATATTTTATTTATCTTAATAATCAGTTGTTTTCAATAACGTATTTTCTGTAGCTGGAAAATTGCTGTATATTCTATTGAATGCTGGTTTATTGAATGGAATTTTTTTTTACAGAATCACAGATGATGCTATTCCTTTCAAAAGAATTATTCAACCAGAAGAGGCATGGCTGTACAAATTTCCTCACACCAAGAATATTATAGCAGCAAACACTCTTCATGTAAGTAACCCCCATGTTTGCTATGGAATGTCAGAAGCAGGGGAAAGAAGAATTGAGAAACAGGAGTTGAACTTGAAGCCCATAGATCTATACATTTGGATACATACTGTGGTGTGATACTGTGCCACCCATTTGTCCACCAGATTGACTGTGCTATGATTAGGTGATTGTTACCAGTTTATTAGCTTCAAGATTCATCGGTGTGAATAAGAACAGTTATCAGTGGTTGGAATGTCAGTGTTTTATTTCGTAATTAACAATTCCTGACCTTTCTTGGTTTATAATTTCAACAATTGTCCCCTTCTTTCAAACAACAAGGAGATTTCACATGGCGGTATCATTGTTGCATGAAAACATGATGTGGGTTTGTTACTCTTTGGATAATCACGTAAGTGTATATTAGCCTGTACTTAAGGTGTGGCAGGCATCACTAAAAACTTTTTGGGGGCCTTTGACCATAGGTCATTTTACTGTGTGCATGACTTGTGTAAGTTGCAAGTTAACTAATTCAGATTATGGCCTTGGAAACTAGACAGCTTATGTGGTTGCCATAGAAATGGTAGTCATCTTGGATTTTTTTTACTATGTGAAGGAAAGTATTTGGATCAAATATGCTGAAAATATGTCGCTAAGTTGTGGAGAAGACAGCAAAATAAGAAAAAAAAAAAATAGTTTTGAGAGACATACAGGAAATGAAATCTTCTGACTTTCGAACACACTGAAAAAACTTCAATATGCACAAAACTCCCCAGTTTGAGACAGAGGACATTGAAGTAACCATGGGCCATAAAATGTGTGATCTCTAGTGCCTCCTGGAGAGCTTTTCTTGAGTCGCAAATGTTGCCTTGGTATATGTAATATTTGTTATTTGATAAGCTAATATACACTTGTAGAACTCTTCAGTTCTTTCACTTCACTGAATCTGAATGACTAAGCTCCACAACCAAAGTTCAGTGACTTTTTTAAAAGGAGAAATCTTCACAAGACCTGATGTTGAATTCAGCAGTTGCTGTTATCAACAGGGGCTGAAAAAAAAAAAAAAACTAGCAATACTATCTTTTTCCTCATTTTGATAGGGAACTTTGCTGAATTTTGACTATTCCCAATCTACAGCAAAATCTATAATAATTTTTTATTCATAGAAACATTTTGGACCTCAAATCTGGGAGAGAAATTATTGCTCATTATAAAAATACCTAAAAAACAAAAATGAAAATCTATATTTTGATTCTGAACTGGCCAACCCACTTGCCCCTCCCCCATCTTAAAAATTAGCCAGATGAACCAAAGTCCAGTGGCTGTTCAGGAGGCTAAACTCAATCCCTCTCATGCCTATAACCAGTCAGCAGCACTGCCAACATCTTTGGCAAACAAAGAGGTGTTTTAGAGCTAGTCCACTTGTGGTCTGATTACACAGTCCAGATGAAGTCTTATCTTTCCCTTCTCATTCCCCAGTTTCCTTCACCTCCACCCCATTTTTCTATATTATGCCTGGTGTGCATGTTTTTCAAAAGGACAGTCTGACACAACATTATGTCCTGCCTGACAGCAGGCTGCTAGGCAATCAATCTTCTTCTATTAATGATTATTATCTCTTTTTTCTTTTTGGGGGGGGGGGGGGGGAGCATGTTTTTTTAGCAGGAAACATTGTCATGTTAAAAATTCTGTTTGTAGCAGAAGTGGATTCTTTGGTGGACAGGGCTCTTAGAAAGTAGGTTCTTATGTGGGGACTACTGTATTTCATATAAATTACCTCAGTCACTATTCAGAGATGAAAAATTTAACTAGCATTGGGAAGAAGTATTTCATTAAGATCTCTATGCTTACTCATTTGTCTATTCTGTCAGTTTTCTGAATGACTTACCAGTTCTGTTATCTGTATTTCCTATTCAGGTACTCAATGCTGTGATATCATTGCTAGTGATCTGGTCAATTTACAAGTTTAACAAAAATATCAGAGATGCTGTCTGTGCTTTATTAGGTAAATATGAAGTTTTCTACATATATTCTTTGATTTCAAACATATAAACATTTTTTTTTTTTTAAAATCTACTAACAGTGACCAAAAGTGAATCTGAAAGACATTTATAATTAATGTGAAATGAGAATTGTTATATGAAAACCAGGATAAATGGGAGATGGTTTTGCAGATTATCTGCCCTTCCCAATAGGGAGACCATTTTGACCAGACTTTTACTTCCTTGTGGCTGACAAAAGAGGTGTTGAGCAAGCAGTGTAAAGAGGAAAAAATCCTTTTACTGCTTGCCATTTGAAAGACTGACCGCAAAAAAATATTGATAAAATTAACTATAACAATAAGAAGAAAACATTCTCTGTTCATCATTTTTTTAAAATTTTTCATGGTGTATGTTTCAAGTAAAGGGCACAAAAGTGATTTTTTCTTCTTTACACTGCTTATTCAATCCCTCTTTTTTTGTCTGGTAAATGGAAGTAATAGGACTGAGCACAATGATCTCCCATTGGAAATGGGACACTATTATGTTGATTTATTTCCAAACCATCATTATAGGTGAATTAAGAATCAAGATTCTTATTGTTGGATGGAAGCTCTTTTATCCTCACACTTTACTTTGTCATTCTTATTTGGCTGGTTCTCCTGCTTCTAGAAGAATCCAAATGTGTACTTGCACCATGCATTCAATGGGTACTGTCAAATATTTTACTGTATTAGTGTTCTGTTTTCAACAATGGTATAATAAATAAACCACACTCTAGTTTTCATACTGAGAAAAGAAAAAAGAAAAATAAAGCACACCCACTATCGAGTTCAGACTTTGTATTGTGACCTTACAGTGTTCAAAATACAAAAGGAATTACTGGAGAAGTTTATTCCCCACAATCAGAAAGAAGAAAATGTAACAGTATATGTCCCTGTTCTGCTTTTTTCTGTTGGAAAGCTCACAGCTAGGGGATCTATAGTTTTAAATGAGTAAGGGTGTATAAGGTAGCCCGGAAATGAGTAAGGGTGTATAAGGTAAACCCGGAACCCAAAGAAAATTTTCCGTTGTACTCCTACTTGTGTACTGAAAGTGAAGATGTTTGCTGTTCTATTCTTTTTTTTTCTTTTTCTTTTTTTTTTTTTTCTTTTTTTTTTATTTTGTCATGTTAAATGTCATCAGATAATTTCACTCCTGTAGATAAAAAACCTTTGTAACATGTAGTAAACTTTGTATAGTTTGGATCACAAATTCTCCAGATAAACTTTGATGCAATGAGATGGTTGTTGTCTATGCTTTCAGGTGTGAGTCTATCCATATATCTTGCTGCATTCATCACAAATCTAATTAAGCTTACAGTTGGCAGGTAAGTACTGAAAGGTTTTTCACCTGACATGTCAAATGCTTTGCACCATGTAGCAAGATTAGTTTCAGCTTTGTCCAATCCTCTCTTTATCTATCATTAAGTGCGATATTCCATGTAATAAATACATTAAACCTCAGACCCAACAATCTGAGATCTCATTGGACATGAGATTGAGATTGTAAGTGCAAAAAAATGAAATAGAAAATGCTATGTAATCAGTCTGCTTGCTCCGAGGGTAGCAGGCACACAGTTTTTATAGCTGTCTTGAGATAGTAATCCAGCATTGCAGTTGATTATAATTTGTAGACAAGCAGTATTGATCAATCATCATTCAATACCTAGTCAAAAGTGAACAAAGATCCTGGAGCAGTCAAGTATTTAAGAAAGCCCACATTGAAAACATGGTCATTGTCTTGTCCCTTCTTTCCCCTTTACATCTCACATCTTTGCTTGCCAGATTTGCTTTTTCATAGGCAACGTCCACCATGGGCATCTACCATCTGTCATTAGACATGCCCTAGCCTAGGTACAAGTATATCATCTGATTTCACTTCAATATCTTTTTAGGGCTAGCTGTCAAGTCTATACACATACACACACAATGTTGTGTAATTTTAATTGGTTCTTTTGGTGTGCTGGAGAAATCTAAATTAGCATGAAGTTTGAGCCAAGTTTTCAGTTTCGTTGGAGCTGAGTTTTTCATAATTTGGATTTGGTTGACTGGCTCTATTTTTTTATGGAGACTATGAAGGAATGGAGCTCATTGGGTTTGATATCTCACCCATGCCTTTGGTTGGATATAAGGTTTACTGTACTTCAGATTCAGAAGCATTTTTTTTTTTTATTTTGTACTTCTAAATAAAATTAATATTAATTTTTTTCTTTCTTTGATTTCTGACTTTATGTTATTTGAGAAAAAGGCGTCATTAAAAAAAAAAAAAAACTGTTCAAAATCAGAGGAGAAAAAAAAGGATATTAAGTTTCATGTATATCAATAGGAATCCTTTGTCAATTTTTTTTTTTTCTCTTAACCAGACCTCGACCCGACTTTTTTGCAAGATGCTTCAAAGATCCTCCAACTGATGATATCACTTTAGCCCAAGCACACTGTGATAGGCCTTTAGATATTGTACTTCAGGGCTACAAGAGCTTTCCTAGTGGTCATTCAACAAGTGAGTTCTTTCAGTCGTTTTGTGATTTTGACAATGTTTTCTAGGAATTGAATAGTGTCATGTTCTCAGTTGATAGTCATTTTTAACATTACTTGATTTATGAATTCTGTCTGTCTTTTATGTTTTATATAGTAAATTGAAGCGCTTATTGGCAGATAACTAATAGTAATTTGATACAAGAAAAGGTAAAGTAAACTTTTTAAGGTCCTTGAGAAGGAAATTCTATTCACAGTTGATGAGATTCTATGCTACAAACAGACAAAAAATATCAATCACAGGTATAGACCAAGACAAAATCAAGTAACAGCGCATCAGCTTGATAAGCGTTTTAGTGATGGCAGAAATGCATTTCCGTAGCGCTCAAAATACTTTTTACATGCAACAAACTCCCAGTTCTCTTGGAGTATTTCAACTGATTATGTACTCGGTGCATGTAACCTTTGCGAATTATGTTAAGCTTTGATATACACATGTGTTGGTCAAGGTAAATACTGCCTGAATGGCACTTCTAGGACATACTTCCATGATTTGCATAATAGCGCAGGACAAGAGAAACAGTATGATAAATCTGGAATGAAGATGTACTGTTGTTTTTTTTCCTCTCTCTCTCTTTTTTTTTTTTTTTTAATGAATTTTGTGCAGTATTTGAGATCTAATTATTTGTTTTGAGAACATTACTGTTGCTTATACTTCACATTGCTGTTTGCATTTGTCAAAATGTTTCATTCAGCTCTACAGTTCTAGTACTTGTTAGTGGGAGACAACTATATAGCACCAGTGATCCTGGCTACAGCCTTCAGTTTTGTTGTTCTGCATGTTGAAATCTACAGTGCATTATTTGCTCTCATACTGCTGCACACACATCTTACATTTTTCATGTTTGTTATTTTCTGGCCATTAAATATGCAATTTTAATCATTTTGGTTTCCCCAAATTTCCTATCTGTTTATTTACAGTGGCATTTGGATGTATGGCGTACTTGTCTCTTTACATCTCTTGGGGTTTGCGAGTTTTCAGTCATTCTCATTCACACAACTCCAGCATATTTCTTCTAGCCTTTCTGACTCCACTGGTGCTGGCCATCTTGGTTGCTGCTTCTAGGACAGCTGATTATCATCATCATTGGCAGGGTAGGTCTGAAGATACCGGTAAAGTTAGTCAGAAATGAGAGAGAATTTGGCTTAAGATGGCACAATATGGAATAGAGTTGTTTTTTTCCCCTTCGTCATTTTGTATGAGAAAGCTCACATTTAACAGAAATAGTTCTGTTGGTAGATCAGAAGATGCAGTCAGTTCAGTACTTAGTCTAGTATTGAGAGACAATAGACTTCCTGCTGCTTCTATGGAAAAAAATGTTGAATTATAATACTAGGCATAAATTCAGTACTGTGAGTGTAAGGAATTGAAAAGACTGACTTTCGATAAAATATATATATATTTTTATAAGACATCAATGGAGATGTTGAAAAATTAAAGATGTGAGAATTAACTCACTGAAGACTGAGCTTGTTTTGGGTTTGGATACACTGAAAACTGGCATTTTCAGAGGAATTTCAAAAATTTAAAAACACACTTTCCATAGTCCCACATCAACAATTTTAACACATATGACAGTACTAAACCAGCACAGTCTGATGCAGAAAGCAGAAATGGATTGTCACATAGTTATTTTTTTTATTATTTTCTAAAAATGAGTCAGATTTTGGGTTTTCTGAGAATTTGGGGAAAATACTGGAAAATGTAGGTGAGTTGTCCAACAGTTGGACAGTAATCTTTTCAACATTTCTACCTACTGCACATAAAACAGTTTCTATAGATGTTGAAGCACTAGATAACTAGATATAGACAAGGAAAATGCTGGTGCTTTGCCTTTACTCTTCCTAGTAGGCTACTACACCGCGGCTTACGAAATCTAGATCTAGACTTGGGAATAGTTAGACCACCTTTGTCACCTGTGTCATAGAACTCTTGCACGCTGTCTACAGGTTGATAATTTGGGTCTCCTGCACAGGTCAGCATCAGAACTATATTATTAGTCATTGACTAGTTCAAAAACTTTCCACTTTCTTGCCTCTCCCTGCTCGCCATTGTGTTAGCAGATCAACTCAGTTATTGATTTCCATCCCTAATTTCACTTTGAAGGGGCTTTCCTTGTTCTTCAAAAGTTACCAACCACTTCCGCCAAACTCGGTTTGAACCGAAAGAAATGTTGCCAGTACGGTAAGAGATGTTTCCTGGGGCTTTTGCAGAAATGGGTTGGTCTGAACAAATTTTAAAGTCGATCCCATGTAGGGTGCGGGAAACATTTCAGTTGACCACCATACCATCCGAGATATGTCATTGGAAACATTGTTAGTGAGTTAAGAGATAAGGTGGGAAAAAAATAGATTCAGCTATCAAAAGTTCTTGACCCAGTTATGAAATTCACTCATCCATTCAGTTTTAATCACTTCTGATTTTCATTATTTCAACAAACTTGTTTTACCTTTCAGATGTAACTGTTGGATCACTTATAGGATGTGCAATTGCATATTTATGCTACCGTCAGAGCTTTCCAAGTATTGTATCCAGAAAGAAGGAATATACAGTTCCTCTGTCACCAACACCTCAGCCTGAATCTCTATTGACCAGTGTTCAGGTTTACTGAGCAAACTGATTCCATATATTAACCCAAGAACTGCGAACCACGCCTTTAGCCAACAGGTGAAGCTCTACTTGATAGTGCGAAGAACACCTTTAGACGGTCTGGGCCTTTCCTTACTATGCCAGTCACATCGCTGTGATATTACTCAGTTTGTCGACAACAGTTAGGTGTTATCG
>JBCAUA010020304.1:0-12740 GCA_038406235.1 Peronia verruculata | reverse complement strand
ACAAAAAAAAAAAGTTCCTTGCGAAAAAAAGAATAAAGATGACAAGCAATAATGACAACTATTTGATTTGGCCGTGACGAGGAGATAGATATTTGAAAATAGGTCAAAATCGAGGATTAGTGCATTTTTTCAGACAACTCGTAAAAATGGAGCTTTGATGCAATTTTCTGGACAAGCGATAAACGTTAGCAATAAGGCACTGCTTCTGACAAATTTCGAAATCTGAGGACTAATAAAATCTTTCTGATGGTTATAAAAATAAAAACTTTCACTCAATTTTTGCAACCCTGCGCTATGTGATCAGTAATGCAATTCATATTTTATAAGCTTATACGTTCACAAACAGCTTGAGAACTGTTTTTTATTAGTAGCTATAATGAGTGACATTTCGTTAATTTGAAGTATATAAATAAAATTTCTCATCTAATTTCACCGTGGATTTTCAACCTATCTGACTTTGTGTATATAGAAGCACGTATTTTTCAGTAAGGAAAAAGAATCTGGTACTCCAAAAACTTGACAGTTACCAGTATTGCTGAAGTTAAATTAGCATAAAAACATGAGAAATTGCGCATGAAGGAAAGATTGATGTACTTAAGTAATAGTAGTTTCATTCTCATTCTCTTTTTTATATGAAAAAACGTTGTGGAGAAAGAGGCAGAGTAAGTTGAAACTGTTATTATATAATATCTGTCCTCAAATTTCTGTCTCACAAATTCCTGTCTTCACTTTTGAAAGAAAAAGAAGAAAAAAAATCATTTCTTAAAATGCCCTGTCTTCACTTTGAACAAAAAAAAAAACAAACAAACAAACAAAATCAAACAAAACAAAAAAAAATCTACTTCTATTAATAATAATAAATCCTGTCTTTAAAAAATCATGTCTTAAGTTTGGAGAAAAACTTAAACGCCAGCAGACTTCCTATCCAATTACTCCCTATTTTTTTTTGATGGTGTGTTTATCTGTTCTTTTTATTTGTTTCCAATTCTACTGCAATATGATCTCTATTACTATTTCTATTTGCCATGTTGTTTTCACTTTTGTTAGTCCACGTTTGTATTCGTGCTGCTATTCCTATTCTTTTGCTCGTGGAAATTATTTGGACTTATAATCTATACAGCAACAGTGAAAGAATCTAAGTGACATAAGTATATGATTTTCAAAGTCAGACATCTTTTTTTTCTATGTACTCACTGATTTAAAATTATGATAACTGGATTTTCCATAATAAAGCAACAGTTGAAAAACAAACAAACAACTGCAGTGACATGTATTATTCCATGGTATGAAATTTTGAAAGGAAATTAATTTTATTAATCCGCGAAAATCTTAGACTATTAAATTCACATGACGATCTTACAAACAAACTTGTAGTTTTCTGTCACTCTGCGGCAGAGGATGCCAACCACACAACGGAAAATGTGAAAGACTTTCAGAAAGACATCCTCACCATCTTTCGGTGTATTGAAAAACGACATTAGAGACAGCCACTCAACATCAGTCTGCAAAGATTGTATGTCTACAAGTGGACAAATAAAATATTAAAATGTGAAAAGACGGAAAATAGATCCTACTCAGATAAATAAACGTGCCCATAATTTTTATACATTAAATATCGGATGTACTCCTAAACACTGTCCTGTCACCTGATATCGGAAGCTCGTACGGATAAAGTTTATTGGATAGTTCCACGCTGCACGAGACAGAAAGAGCTGGCAAGAGACATTTTTACACTCTCGATTTTGGGCACTTTTTAAAATCTCAAAATCTTTTGGAAAGTGTTTAAAATCTTGTTGAATATTATAGTTGAATAAGGGCAATATCCTTACTCGATAAAAGTACGCTAATCTCTTCAGGGAAAAAAATGCATTTAATGTTAAGTGCTTATATACTAACTGGAATATTACTTGATGTATTGAAAAGATGTATCAAAGAAAAACTAAATACTTTAAGAAGTCAAGAGTGATACAACTGGATGTGTTTTATTGTTAAATCAGGATTTGCAATATTTTCCTTTTAAAACACAATTACATGAGAGAAAATGAACTACAGGTAAAATGATTAAATTAGAGTTTCTCTATCGGAAATGATCCTGCAGTTTCCATGCAATTAATGTTTGGCAAAGGGGTAAAAACATTTTTGAGGTTGTGTTTTCTGCAGGGCTTTTTTTTTTTTTTTTAATCCTTTAACTTGAAACTGTACGAGTGTTCAACGTCGAGTGCATGTCAACGTTGTACCTTACAAATAAATCATTTTAAATTCTCAGTTTTATAAATAATCTCTTCTCCAGTTGAATACGGTACATTATTGTTTTTTTTTTCAAGTTCATTTACTTAGCATCGTCCAAATATAGAAACTCTTTTGCCTTCATCTGTGGGAACTTCAGCCTAGGCTCTCTCCTAACCTTGAAGAGCTTTCTGATTAGATTGACATGTCTACAAAGTCCCACAAACTCGGACTTGTCTTGCAGTCGTATTATGTACACCAGTCAACTTCCTGCATTCGATCATGGCCTGTCTCTGAATATCTGCGAACTATTTTTTTTTCTTTGAATGAAGAATCTCTTAATGAAATCACGCGAGGCACAGGCCATGACACTATTTCTCTTTTGTGCAACATGAACTGAATTTTAAACGATTTCCTGACCAGGATATTTAATGATAATGTGTTCAAGGACATTAATAAGAGCAGATATAATGCCATTTCCTCCACGATCAAATTTTACATGTCTATATACCGCAATATATTATGTCGTTGTCAAAAGATAAATTAATATGTGTTAAAATACATACAGAGAACTTATATCTATAATAAATATTGGATATATTTGCTATGAAAAGGGCAAGTGCCTTCTACAGGCCAAAACATTATGCTGTCACATCGGATTTTCTATCTGTCCTTCACTTCACCCTTCAAAAAACGTCTGTCTTTCTGCAGCTTCTCCCCCTCATTACATACTACATGTATCCCTTACTCAAACATCCATTTTCACAGCCTTGCAAATGTCACACTTATCATTCTTTAGTTAAGTGAGCCCAAGATTAAATTCTTCACTGACACAGCTTGACAAGTTCGAATTGTCCCTCTTCACACTTTTCTTTATATAGATCGCACATCCCGATCTCATTTAAACCGGCCCTTAGATATTTCCTTTGGGTTCTTACATGATATTAGAGAGTTTCTGATTTCGTTCCTCGCAAAGACAGGGCGTAAGCTATTTTTAGAATTCTGACGAATAGACCAGCCTTTATGTTCAAGGTGCAATTCCAGTTTTCATTTACCGAGCCCTTACATTATCAGCAGCTGTGCTATGATCTTGTGCTGTATTCTTTTCAAGATTTAAATCCAGAGCACATTTGTTGGTGGGTTCAGTTGCTGTGTCATTACAAGATACCAATATATGTATCTTCAAACCTTTAAATCTGTTATAATTGCAATGTAGTAGTTCTTATAACATAGCCTGCACGTATCTTTTTCTTTTTTTCAGGTCTAGACTGATCACTACTGCATGCTAGATTTCATGCCCCCCCCTCTTTCCTCCTCCTCCTCCTCCTCCTCTCTCTCTCTCTCTTACTTTGTCTTATTTCTTTAACATTTTCCTTGGTTTATTTTGTTGCTTGAATACATTTGTGCATTTTTGGAGTGTTTGTCATCAATGAAACAACAGTGCAAACGTCTGTGACAAGCTGTTAAACTTTGCGTTAAGCTGAAATTTATTCAAATATAATATCTCCCTGCTACCCCCCCCCCATAAAAAAATTAAAAAGCGTTCTATTTTACGTCAATTCGTTTGATTTTATTGTTTATATAGATCAAGATTTTTGCTTACGGAAAGAAAAGGAAATAAAAAGGTTAAAAATTTTCAAAATATATTTTTAAAATATTTTTAAAAAATACAAAATCTGAGCAGGCACATCATACATTTATTTATACTGTGTGAAACATTTCCGAATGGAGTGAGAACGATTTTTCTTCTAAGTGATATATGTATCTCAATTCACTTACAAAGTACATACTGAATAGTAAAATAGAGTACGGATTCTAGAATAACTTGCTTGTTTACAGGATGTGTGATTATGCACTCTATTATGAGCTGGGTACCGTGGTATTCATGTCATACTGAATGTGAAATAACCATCCCTGCACCTTTTCTGACAAGGTGATAAATGAGAGAGCATCGGCAGAGTATTTGTAAATTACGAAATGTAAATTAAAATATAATGTTTCGAACAAGATAGAAAAATCAGAAAAGTAATGTAATTTTCTTTCAGGAAGGATGCGACATTTGAACGTTTATTTTATATTTTCTGACAAAGTGCAGAATGTTAGCATGAGTTCAATTGTTTAAACAGTCATAAAAAGGAGAGGTTTAATGCAATTTTTGTTATGAAAAATGGTCAACATTTGAGATAACACAATTTTCTGACAACTTGTAAATATAAGAGCCTCAATGCAATTTTTCTGAACAACTTGCAAACTGTAAGTATTAATGCAATTGTTTTTCATTTCTATAAAAATGAAAGCTTCATCTCAATTTTTTCAACTGTGCGAGATGAAGTTAATGCAATGTGTTTCACGATGTTAAAATAAGAGCAGGTTTTATGATTTTTCTGACAATCTTGGCACTTCTCTAACACGCTGTAAATAGAACACCGCGATGCAATTTTTCTGAAAAGTCTTAAAATATGATCACTTACATACGAATTATTCAAAGGTGTAAAAATAAGAGATTTAATGTAATTTCCCTCAGGTAGGTTGTACAGTTTGAATATTTTTCTTTTTTTCCTGATCAATTGCAAAAACAAAATATGAGTTTAAGTGCGGTGTTGCAGACAAGCCATTAAATTTTGAGCTTTGATCTATTTTTCTGGCAAGTGGTAAACGCTAGCAATGAGTTTTTGTTTTTTTTCAAGAACTGTAAAGATAAGAGCCCAGTGCAATATTTCCGTTTACTTACAAAATGTGGCTATAAATGCATGCTATCCAACTGTTGTAGAAAGAAAGTTTTGATTCAATGTTTGCAATATGTTGTGATCTTTAACGTAAATTTCCCACACGATTGGAGCTTTAGCGATTTCTTTGTTGTTTTTTTTTGGGGGGGGGGGGGGGTTGGGGGGGGGGACCATTGTGATCTTTGAGCATAAAAATTATTTTTTCGCTTCAGTTGAAAGGTGAAACTTTAATGAAGGTTTTAGGCGTTGGACATTAATGTAATGGCTTTCTGAAAAGTTGCAAAATGGGAGCAGCAGAGAAATCTTTCAGACAAACTTTAAAACTAAGAGCCCAGATGCATTTTTTTTTTTTCGATAAATGGTAAACGTTAGCAGGAAATCAATTTTTTCAAAAAGTTGTAAAAATAAGAGCGTTAATGCAATGTTACGTCAACTTGCGAAGAGTCATTATTTTTGCGATATTGCTCTTTGAAAAAAAAAAAAAATTCAGTCCTCCAGGATATAATCATTAATACCGCAACTTTCTTACGATTTGCGAAATGTGGACATTTATGCGATATTTCTGTTTATAAAATTTTATTTTTAAATTTAAAAAAAAAGAAAAAAAAGAAGAACATGTAATGTTATTTTTTTTTTAATGATCATTAATGCATTTTTTTTTTTATGATAAGTTTAACAAGTACGAGCTTTCAAGCAAATTTTTCTTACAGGCTGGGAAATATGAGTATCAACGCGTTTTTTAGACAACTTGTGAGACACTGATGCAACTTTCGAGACACGTGGACAAGCTTAAGTTATAATACAATTTTAGTCCAAAAAAAAAGCCACCTGACCCAAATTTTCAAGTAGCGAAATGTGAGCATGAATGGGATTTTTCCATCGGCTAAAAAAAAAATTAAGAATAATAATACACATTTTTTCCTACGTGATGAGTATTGTAATCTTTATAGGTAATAACTTTTTTTCCAAAAAGCTGTAAAAGGAATTTAAATATAAATTTATCAGAGTCGTTGCGACATGTAAGGATATATGTTATTTCTACCAAGTTGCATATGTTGTAATGGAACTTTTCAACGATTTGTGAAATATGAACATTTATGCATTTTTTTTTTTTTTTGAAATTTGCAAAATGGACCGTTAGTGCAGTTTCTCAGACATTTTGCAAAATGAAAGCGTTGATGCAGCTTATCAAATAAATGGTGAGCATTAGCATTAACAAACGTTTTAAATTAGCTTAAAAAGTAAGGGATTTATACAATTTTCTAGACACATTCCGAAACGTGAACAATAATGCATTTTTTTTTCTTTTTATTGGTTCTAAGAAAATCTTCAACTTAATTTTTTAACGTTTGAGATATACTGATGCAATTTTTGAAAGCAATGGAGAAACGCATGAGCTTAAATACATGTTATTTTTGATATTGCGAGATGTGGAAATTAATGCAATTTATCGGACTAGTTTTAAAACGAAAGATTTCATGCATTTCTTTTTTTTTTTTTTTTTTCAAAAAGTAGCTTTATCTGATAAATAACACGATTCTCCCAACATACCGTAACAATCAAAACTTGAATGTAATTTTTGTTTTCAGGCAAGCTGCAAATTTTTAACATTTTATACTTTTCCTGTACAGTTGCAAAATGGGAGTATTAGTGCAAATTTGCAAAGAAGCTGTAAAAATCAGAACTTTGGTGCAATTTTTCTGTCGAATGATAAACATTAACATTGATGCAGTTATGCCGAGCTGTAAAAATAAAAGAATGCATTTTTCCGACAAATTGCGAAATCTGAACATATATAGATTTTCTTTTTAAATGGTTATAAAATAAAAAGCTTTAAATCAATTTTTTTCACCCTGGGAGGTGAGCATCAATACAATTTTCTGACGTAAGGAAAAACATACAAACTTTCATACATTTTGTTTTTGAAACGTTGCGCGATATAAGCATTTTTGCGTTTCCTCTGACAAGTTGCGAAAAGAACCCCTCGATAAACTTTTTCAGAAAAGTCAAAATATGCGATCACTAATGCAATTTTGGTCAACAGCTTATAAAAATCACACTTTTAATTCACTTTTTCAGGCATTTGTAATTTGTCTGACAAGTTACAAAAATAAAAGCTTCAAGGCAGTTTTTTGATCAGGAAAGTAGCAAGATAAACGGCATTTATAATGCATCTTTCTTACAACTTGCAATATATGAGCTGTAGCTGCAGCTTTCTCTGCAGAAATAATGCAGCAATTTCTAATACCAACAAGCCGACCTCTAGAATTTCATCAGTATCAGTGACATTTACAATTCCTTTGAAAGGATGGATCACAGTGATTTATAACATATATGCAATACTAAAAATTACACCACACTTAAAACGAAAACAAAATATTGAAAAAAAAAACTGCAGAATTATTTCTATGACAGCAAATGTTGACCTACTTAATGTTTGTTTTCATTATTATTATTATCATTATTATTTCATCTTTTTCTTCTACCTAATTTTCTTTTTGTGGTAACTTTTAGTTTGAAGCCACACATTCCTTAGTGTACTTTTTCAAACTGTTCCCTTGTGAACTGGATCAGCTATTGCGTGTGGCGTGTTAGCTCAGTGATTTGTGCCGCGGCCTTTGGAAGAAGAGGTCGGTAGTTGGAATTGCATGGTTGCATGCTGTATCCTTAGGAAAGATAGTTAACACACAATTTTCCTCCGCCCACCCATCTGTAAAATGGGGACTTGATGTATATCGGTGGAAGTACAGTGGCGCTGCACTGCGGCGGCGCGGTCTGAAATGGACAAGCCAATTGCCCCTCTTGGTGTCGAGGGATGGTATTTTTACTTTTTTAACTATTCAGGAAAGACGGTTCCGTAAGCTATTCTTAGAATTCTGAGGAATGTCTTAAAATAAGCCATCTGAGGTTCATGGTGAAATTTGAATTTGCGTTTACTGCTATGTGGCCGAATCATTATCGGCTGTGCTCTAGTGCTATACCCTTTTCAAGATTCAAGCCCAGAGTGTATTAAAATTGTCTCTTTGTTCTGCTGCTGTGTAATTACGGGGTTCCGTTTAATTGCAATGTATTAGTTCTTATAACGTAGCCTGAACATAATATAACTTTTTTTTTTTTTTTGTCTAATCTGGTCATTACTGGATAGTAGACCTCATGCCCTCACCCCTTCTCTCTTTCTTATTTGGTTAACATTCTCTCCACCCCCTCCCTCCGCCCCATTTTTTAAAAAAATTGCCTTTCTATTTTGTACTATTTCTGTTAATTTCGTTTTTACATAGACGTGCACACCTACAGAGACAAGTAAAAGCCAGATGTAATTATAGATTTAATTATACTGTCTGAAACATTTCTGATCGATATGAAAACATACTTTTGTTTCAAATGATATTTTAATTCACTAGCATAGTACAAGATAGGTGAAACAGAATAATATTTAATTAATTAACAAATTTCTCTTACAAGTTACGAATTATAAGAATGAATTGTTTTTGTTTTTGAAACAAACCTGCAAAATGACAGCTTTGCTGCAGTTAGACAGTAGAAAAAGATGTAAAAAATAAAAGACAAACTTTAAGTGACAAGCGTTTGCAAGAATGACATTTCTGAAGCGACATCTAAAATGAGACCTTGGTGCAGTTTCTCCGTCAAGTTTCGAAATGCAAGCATAAATGTGATTTTCCAAATGGTTGTGGGAAAAAAAATGTAATGCAAATTTTTCCAACGCGCTGCATGACGTGATTTTTTCTAGATAAGTCTAAGGATAAAAGTTTTATTACAATATTTTTTTTTTTGAGAATTGGAGACGTTGGGAAATGTCAACATCAGTGCTGTTTTTGTACGAAATTGCAAAAAGGCATTTTAATGTATCCATTCGGACAAGTTGCAAAAATGAATATTAATGTAATTTTTCAAAAACAAAAAAGTTTTAAAATGTGAGTATTAGTGAATTTTGTCAGAAACACTGCAAGAAATTGTAATTCTATAATGGTTAAGAATATGAGCATTTATGCAATTTTTTGATGTTGTAAAAAGATCGGCTAAATCCAATTTTCCACAAGATTCTCAATTCGTTAAATACAGTTTTTTTGTTTTTTTTTAATAAGTTGGAAATCAGGGTTTTCATATTATTTTGTTCAGGCAAGTTGTGAAGTTTGAACATTTACGGTAATTTTTTCTAAACAGTTTGAAAATATGAGCATAAGTGCAATTTTTATAAAAATGGGAAAATGAGAGTCTTGATGCAAGTTGTAAAAAGAGCGCCTCGGTGCAATTGTTCTGTGACGTTGCAAGATGTGATCACTAATGAATGTTTTTGCCATCAGGTTTAAACAATCAGAGCTCGAATTTGTTTTTTTTTTTCAGACAACTTGCAAATTTGAACATGCACGTTCTTTTGTCTGAAAATGTACAAAATATGAGCATATATGAACAATCAGAGCTTGATTTTTTTTTTTTTTTCAGACAACTTGCAAATTTGAACATGCACGTTATTTTGTCTGAAATTGTACAAAATGTGAGCATATGTGCGATTTTTTAGACAATGAGGGCTTCAGTGCAACTTTTCTGAAACGGTTCTAAACTTAGCAATAATGGAATTTTCCGACAAGCTGTAACAAAAATATCTTTAACCCAATTTTTCGGACAGGCTCTAAAATGCCATTACTTTGTGTGACTTTATTAATGGTTACAAAGAGAAGAAAAAAGTTTCACATTCAATTTTCCCCACACCACGAGGTGTAATCCTTCATGCATTTTTCTGACAGGTTGTAGAAAAAAAAAGAACTTCCATACAATTTTCCTCACCAGTTCCAATCTTTGCAACAAATTGGAAAGAGAGCACCTCAATGCAATTTTCCCGAGAAGTCGCAAAATGTGATCACTCTTGAGCTTTTTGAGCCCATTTTCAAAAAAAGTGCTGTAATGTCACTTTTGCCAGAAAATTGCAAAAGTTTTATGATTTACTTAATCTGTCGGAAAAGATAAAGAATCATAACACCAATTTTTATGAGAACTTGTAAAAATAAGGAGCACCTGCAATATTTCCATTGCAAACAGTTGCGGTATTTCGCAAACTTGCATAAATAAGAACCCTACTGCTATTTTGCCGACAAGTTCCGAAATTTGAGCATGTCAGCGATTTGTCCAATAGATATGAAAAAAACAATTAATGCAATTTTCCCAACGCATTACTTATTTGATCTTTCATGTATTTTTACCAACAGGTTGTAAAAGTAGGAACTTAAACGAACTTTTTTCAGACGTTTTGGAATATAAGAATATTTTTTTTCTCGAAGATTGTAAAATAAAACTTCTGCCCCCCCCCACCCCCTAAAAAATGTCGCTGCCCCCCCCCCCAAAAACAACAACAACAACAACAACAACAAAACCTAATAATGATTCACTTCATGTGGTTTTTATTATGTGGCTTCGAACGCAGCCACAGCCTGGACTACGTTCATCCTTGGTTAGTCAAATGGAATGACAATATCAGAACATACTTTTGGCCTATTCTCGGGGCTCAGCTCAGACCTGTTCATGTATTCTAGGGTGTGGAATGGCATTTCAAACGCGGAAGCAATTTTTAGCAAATGTTGAAGTAATTTCATCTCCTATAGACCTTGCCTCGGCGATAAAACGCTACTAAGACGTCCTGCACTACGCCGGCTCTATGGTCAACTTTGTCTTCGGAATAGGTCTGTACATGACCCCGAACGACAAGTTACTTCGTTTCAAGCGTGTGGCTAGTTACAACAAGTTAATAGTAATTGCCACAGACGACCACACACTGGGTCTCAACCACGGTCTTACCCAATGCCTCTGGACATAAGGGGGAGACTGGCGTGGTCAAACCGACCAGCACGGATGAGATAAAAAATTCCTCTGAGGAGCAGATTGCCGTTAATCATGACTATGAGAAAATAGTTATTATTGTAAGAAGCATCGCCGTACGATTACCAGCTCTTTGGTTTGTTTGTTAGCCATTCGTGGGCTGCAACTAACTTCAAACCCCCAACAATAATAACAAGAACCCACAAGTTTTTACCGGGCCAACTTACAGATTTAGATTGTAAACTTAATAACAAGAAGACGATGGAGCCAATGATTCCTAGAAGAGTAGCTGCTTCCTTTGCCTTAAGTTATATATAATAATGTCTTTCAACCTCCTGGTGGAGGTTATCTTGACCTACCTTACCTGGCCTTACCTGCCAAATTTGCCAAAACTTTATCTTGGTTTTGTAGATTTCTTTTTACCCATTCTTTGACCCCCCCCCCCCCTCCCATTATCCGATGGTGTTGGTGGAGGAGAGGTTACCCGCTGAGAGTCCCCACCTCCAGTCAAAGCTTTATACTAGTGTGATAATCGACTTTCCGATTGCCGTGAGAATAGACGCGGTTGTTATTCCTTGTTTGCGGAACAGGGTAAGTATACGCTCAGCCAGCGTAGTGTTCTCTTGAAGGTCGCGGTTGATGGTTTCTCTAATTCTATTGATTTGAGAGCGGAACTCTTGTGTAGTTGCTAAAGCGGCCTCAAGGCTCTTTCATCTTGCAGGTCACGCAGACTAAACAAACGAAAAAGTTAACATAAGCTCCATTGATCAGATTCTGTTTGTCTACATGCAGAATATAAGAGAATATCTGATCAATATCCACTTTGATATTAAAATTTATTAAGTGTGCAAACATATTTCATCCTTGTCTGGACTCCGGCTTGAGTACTCAGTGACGTCACTGCCTTCTCCAAATACAAACTTCAACACGATGTTTTATATTATCAAGAGACTGACCTTCGATTTTAAAGATGAACTCTGTTTGCGTACTAATATTGTACTTTGCCTTATGTGCGAGACTGACTGGTTTAAGGGGGGGGTGTCCTGGGAGCCATTTTGGAAACCGCTGGGGAGAGATAATTTAAGCATTACCATCGAATTCGGCATTGACGAATTAGAGGAAAACAATCGAAACAAATTCGAAATCACTCATGGTTGCCATGGCAACGGCTTTCATCTTGAATTTTGTTACTCAATATTTCGTAAATTTACCTTCGGTAGGCTTTGAACTTTACCAAGCGATGTGCTTGTAATTTTGTGTACATATTTTACCATTAGATATCTAAATTTTTTCAGGACAAAATTTTGATAAAAAACTTAGTTTTTTTGTTTTTTTTGGTTTTTTTTCTATTTTTTTTTTTTTTTTAATTTGCTATGTGAAAAGGTCGCTGATTTTTCAAGGGTTGACCCTGAAATCTCAAATTTCTCAAAAATTTAAAATGATATCAAAAATCCCTCCTGTCAAAATTTAGATATTCTTTTGATCTATATTTATGCCAAATTTTATCGCAATTGCTCTGTATGTAACAAAGTAGATAGCACATTTGTGAAAAAAAAAAAAAAACGCATTTTGAGAAAAACACATCCACGGTGCCTCAAACAAACCTCTTAAACCTCAATTTGGGCAATGGTCCTCACCTCCTGTAAAAATATTAGACTTGAAAAATGACTAAAAGTTAATTTTGCAAACCTCTCAAGCCTCCACCTCGCGTATTTGCCTCGAGCGAACCTCTCAAGTCTCCGGCGAGCCAGCCGGCCAGCTGACACGCGTCACCTGCATTGAGAGACTGATGCCTTGCGTAATACCTAGACAATGACCCCGACATGCCACACGTCTTGGAACATCCTAGGCTTGGCTAATCCATGACAAACTTATTGTCAAAAAATTGGTAGTCTACAAAAGAAAATAGGTATGGAATGGTGGAAAGAAAATAAGGGCTGGCTTTGTATTATACAATGC
>JBCAUA010020293.1:0-12741 GCA_038406235.1 Peronia verruculata | reverse complement strand
ATATCTGTGAAATCGGTCGGTCTCATTTTATCACAGAAAGGGCTCGCTCCTGGGCGGACCCTCTACCTTTCATAAGATCTTATGTAGTCAGACATCACAAGCATGGATACATTCCTTTGGGTCCTGACAAACTGCATCGCATTAGATCTACCCCAATAAGAATATAGCTATTTGTTAACCTCTCCATTTGCATTCCTGGAGAGAATTCATTCCCTCTGTAAGTTTAGATAGGGCTGAATCCAAAGAACACACAAAAATTGGCTCTGATTAGCGACTTTCGTCTTCATGCTCCTCCCTCCACATGTGCGACACAATTTCCTAAGGCATTCTAAATGCTGTTTGTAAGTATGCTCCTTCACTAAAATATGTCTTTTTTCTTTTGTTTGAATGGAATAGATGTCAGAGGGCAGGGCACAAAATGTCTGTTGAAGTAAAGTCCTTCGCGAAACCGCGAGGAACAAAATTGCAAATGACGCAAATCACAAAAGCGGTATTGTTTGACTGAATAAACATCAGATGCAACAAAAATTTGCATGTTAACACTAGATACTAATCTGTGACATAAAATTGAAAATAGAGTAGAATTCTAGGTGCCAACTATTTAATACAATTTTTTTTTAAATCTCAAATTTGAATCACTCAGAAGCTTTCAGTATATGATTTGTAGAGGGTAAGAGAGCGCTTACAAACATAGACGGAGGCAAAATTCAGAATGCGAGTTGTAGAGGAAAACCAGAGTTTTTATTTGATAGGAAACGCCTCTGAATGTTTTATACAGATAAACTTTAGATAAGGCTGTAAATTTAGGGGACATTACAAACATTTGGGCCAGCAGCGCAGAGAAGCAGTGGTTAGTGGGAGCTGCCTGTCAGGCCTTGATTTATGACCTCCCACCACCGGTGGTGGTGGTCAGTTAGGTGTGAACTAAGTGCGCCGCTATGAGAATGGAACAGAACAGCTGTGTCATGCATAATATACACTGATATTCAGAATCATGGTCTGTGACAACAGCATGGCCACTATCAAGCTTTTGCATTCATAGACTGCAAATCTATGTCAACTAGTGAGTATTCCATAGACAGCAATAAGCACATACTTTTCATGAAATATGGCTGAGGGATTAAAGGAGTAATTGTTCATAATGTTGTTATACAAAAACTTTCATGATTGCAGCTTTTTTCTAAAAATAGGATATTAAGTGAATAGTAAACTCAGGAGAGGATTCTAATCTAATAAATAGGCATAGTGAAATGATGTCGTATGTGAAATTTAGCTCAGTACAATGAGATGAACACCAAGTGAATAGCTCATTACTTCTTCCCCACAACTAGGGAAGAAGAACAGATATGAGACACAACACAATGAAATCAGGTGCTCGTCAAATTGAGGCGACGGGTGAAATCACATGTTTTTCAACAACGAATGAATATTTAACGCAATTTTTTTTTTTCACAGAAAACTTGAATATCAGTGTAGAAATGCAATTCAGAATTAAATTTGCTGAAACAGATTGAGTAAAAGCCCAAAAATTGTAATTTAGGGGTCACCCCCATCGTCTTTAGTAGCCTATATCTTGACTTCTACTTAAGGCAGAACAATACTGTTTTCACACAAAAAAAAAAGGGAAATGAAAAATCTTTACAGTGATACCAATAACTCCATTTGCTCAGAATTGATGAGAGACTGATGTCATCTCATATGGTTAAATCATAAATTTCTTGAATGATGATCATTGACAATGTGGATGACATGATGTTTTTCTTATTCTATTTGCATCTGTCCATTCAGTCACAGAGGAATCAGATACTAGGGTAGATGATGGTCAGTGGCATGTGCTGACGTGGGTTAGAATCAACACAGATCTACAGCTGTCCCTGGATGGTGCTGCCCTCTACCTCCAAGCACAGCTTGATCCCTACAGTCCCACCCTCAGTAACACAGTGCAAGTTTTCATTGGTGCTCGTCCATTTTCCCCAGGTAGTTCCTGTGACAGAATTGATTATTCTCAGACATTCTCCAAATATGAAATTTGGCTCGACTGGGTGAAATGTAATGGGTGTCAAAGAGAGATTTGTTAAGGAGATGTGATTTTACTGACCATGGGGTTATAGGAGTTAACTTTGAATCTGACTGTCTCTGCACAAAATAATCATTGCTTAATAATTAGTAAATAGTAAAGTATACTCATTTCCTTTGTCACTGTGGGCAGTCATTCTGTAGTGACAAAGTTGATATCAGATTCATTTCACCCACTTAAATGACAAATATTTCTTTTGTGCTATGCTCTAGCTGGCATTGTTGAATATGTGATTTCAGTTCTCAGTCAGTCATCCTTTCCAGAGGTTCCATGAATTCATCTTGTCACTCATCCTCTCTCTTCCTATGCTATCTTTGTCATATGTTTCCATTTGTTAAGATTCCTTAATTTTGACTGATCTTCTTTAGTCCTCCTTATTTTGTTTTCCTTTCAGTTTAAGAAACTTTTTTAACATGGCTTTCAAGGATTTCTGTATTTGTTTGTTGATTTTGTATTCTTTACATCTGTATGTCAAGATTGATTTAGTGTAGTGTGGCGTTTTTCTTTTTTCTGGCTTTGTTATCTTCTTATTTGTGTGGGCTTGATTCATTTGTCTTTCTTTGAATAGCAACTGTAGTATTAAAGATAATTACGGCCAAGTTAATTAGTGTCAGATTATATGGCCAAGATGCACCCATTCACATAGTCCCTAGTCTAGAAACAGCAGATCTGTTACCTAGAAATTGAAGAATTTTTCCTATTACCATAAAAATTAGAAGTGATGAACAAACATGCAACATGCAAACCATTTGTGGCAGGCAGATGAAGCCACTGAAAGTATAACAAAAAAATTGAAAGGTAATCATACTTTTGTGAATCATTGGTATTACTACATGTTTCTTCACTAAAATTTCAGTCAGACTGATACAAAATGCCTGGTATACTAGTAGTTTAATATCTCACTAATGGTTGTGTCTGATTTTCATTTTTTCATCCTAGGCAATGCATCCTCTCTAGTGGGTTTCTTCAAAGGCTGTGTAAGGGGAGTAATATTCAACAATGCAACAGTTGACTATGCCAGCGACCAGCCAACCCAATCAGGCATAGTCACCATGTCCGTGTCACTGGCAAATGGTTGCCGGGGTGATCCAGTATGTGATGTCAACCCATGTCCAGCCAATGCCTATTGTGTGCCTGATTGGAATTCTTTTCTTTGTCCTTGCCTAGAGGGTTGGGAAGGTTCTCTCTGCATGGATAGCATTGATGATTGCAGCAATAATTCATGCCAGAATGGTGGAACTTGTATTGACGGTCATTTGTCTTATTTTTGTGAATGTGGGGCAAATTTCACGGGCCAGTTTTGTGGAATCCTTCTTGAAGGCTGCAGTGTGGATCCCTGTGATTTTAACAACACAGAATCTTGCCAGTCACTGAATGCCACAGCTTTTGAGTGCAACTGTTTGCCAGGTTACACTGGTATTTTATGTGACTCCGTGATTGACAACTGCGAGTCTGTCCCTTGTCTTAACAATGGCACATGCTTGAATGCTGTCAACAACTTCTCTTGCAGTTGTGTCGATGGATTCTCAGGACTAGTATGTGAGGTGGAAGACTTTTGTTTCTCTCAGCCTTGTTTCAATGGCGGGACTTGCCTTGTCAACATCTCTGAGGATATTGCAAACTCAAATGAAAATCTCAACAGTGCCATAAATAACAACATATCCTCATCATTCGATTCCACATCATTGCCATACATATGTCAATGTAGTAGACCTTACTTTGGGCAGCAGTGTCAAAGTTATGATTATTGTGACAACAATCGGTGCCAGAATAATTCATCATGTACTCTGGAGACCAACAGGTACTCCTGTGATTGTCAGTCAGGATATTACGGTACCTTTTGTGAATTTGAAAATTTTTGTGCTTCTGAACCTTGCCTTCACAGTGGTGACTGCAGGAACAATGGAGACACCTACATCTGTTTGTGCACATTCTATTACACAGGCATGAACTGTGAGACTCCGGTGAATCAGTGTGAATATAATGAGTGTTTCAATGGTGCCACCTGTGTGTTCAATGCTTCAGCCGTGCTGTCTTCCAACACATCATCAGCATTATCTTCAAATTTGTCAGCATCATCAGTTTCATCAAATAACGCAACGTTTTGCATATGTGCAGAAGGATATACTGGTCAAAACTGTGAAACTGACATAAATGAATGTGAATCTTCCCCCTGTTTAAACAATGCCACTTGTCGAGACAGCACTACACTTAATTTCCCTGAGGAGTTTTTTACTGGTTTTATATGCATGTGTTTACCTGGATTTACTGGAGACGTGTGTGGAGAAAACATTGACGAATGCAGCAACACTCCATGTCAAAATGGGGCACTTTGTGAGGATGAAGTGAATGGTTTTGTGTGCAGGTGTCCAGAGGGATTTACTGGCAGCTTCTGTGAAGTTGACATGAGAGGATGTGGATCTGATCCATGTCAGAATGGTGCACAGTGCAATGGAAGTGGGGAAAACTTCACCTGCATATGTGAGCCAGGCTTTACAGGTAAACTGATAGTTATATCACATTTTGTACGCTAAAGGCAACTTCTGTTTTTATTATTTGATTTCTTCATCCATATATCTATTAATTTATCTGTCCATCCATCCATCCATCCATCCATCCATCCATCCATCTAAATTCAGCCCTAAACTTTTATACTTTCAATAATTTTTTCTTCATTTTAGAATCATTAAGCCTAGGCTTTTCAAAGAAATATACTTTAGCAGAAATACTTTGGTTTACAGCATGAAAAATACAAGAAAAGAGAAATATTATATGAAAATCATATTTGGAAGGACAGAAATGCTTTTATTAATTTTATCCAACTTTACTTTTTCGTACTGTAAACACAATCTCCACATTTGCCTTGGTTGCCCATGAATTATATGCTGTTTTCTTATAGTTCCCCCGAATACTGAATACATGAACTTCAAAAAGTTCTGAGAGAAAGCTGGTGGGAGAAAGCAATCAGGTGAAAAGTGTTTGGTATGGACAAAGTCAATGATGTGATACAGATTGGCTCGGAATTGGCTCAGTTATTGAACAGTGTACTGCTTCTTGAAAACCATTGGTTCCAGTGGTCAACCATAAATATGGGTTACACAGTCACAATGTGATTTTGAAATACTCATAGTAAATGTAGATGGGTACCATGTAAGTGGGCATGAAATTCAAGAACTTCTGAATTGCTGGTAATGTAAACCAAAAATAAAAGAACAAGAAAAAAAAAAAACCAAAGAACACAAACAACAAAAAAGAAAGATCCAGAAGACTTGTGGTTCTCAGGCTTTAGAATCAGAATAATCATTAAGATAGTTAATTCATGACGTGGCTTTAGAGGGTCAAGTTAAAATTGTGAATAATGTCTGCACCACTTGCAGGTTTTCTGTGTGATGAGAATATAGAGGATTGTGTAGATCAGATTTGTGAAAATGGAGGCACTTGCAGAGATGGAATCAACAACTACACCTGTGACTGTCTGCCAGGGTAAGTGGTTTGTTGTTGTTCTTTTATATTTAAATATAGGGTTGAATTGAAACACCAGGGAAACTTTGGAGATGTGTCAGTTTCTCCATTGTGTGCCTAAATGAAATGTCAACATTACACATGGAGTTGAAAGTTGGCCAACCAACAAGACTAACAGTCTCATAGCAGAAAACTCCAAACTATAATCAGCCATTGGTGAAAAAAAAAAAAAAATTGAGATAATACTGGCTGAACAAGAAAATATAAATTAAAAGTTATGAGCAAGACCAATCAGAATAC
Organism: Peronia verruculata; assembly: GCA_038406235.1. Classification (NCBI taxonomy): domain Eukaryota; kingdom Metazoa; phylum Mollusca; class Gastropoda; order Systellommatophora; family Onchidiidae; genus Peronia; species Peronia verruculata. Next base: position 6,902 of record JBCAUA010020293.1, on the reverse strand, counting down.
CCAGAAGGTTCACACAGAAAAGTAAGATACTACTACTTGCAGATAAACTCATTATGAAATCCCTCACTACAAAAGATAGAGTATAGCACAAAGGTTTTAAGAAATGTTTGTGTAGTGATATGAGTCAGAGGCTTTAGTCAGGAAATGGAACAGTAATAATCAAGTACTGAGAACAAAAAGGATATGAGTGTCATTTCATACAATTTGAGCAAAGGGGAAAAATCAAAACGGAAAGGATAACACACAAACAAAAAGAGAAAAAAATCATTGAGAGATCAGACAGTTTAACTGTTAGATTTTATGGTGGAAATATTCAAACATCATAAAATGGCAAGATTTACTTGAGGACTTTTCATTGGAGGATCATATTTATAAGTTATTTAATAACAGATTGAGTGGTAAATTGGAGTTGAGGAGAGGCTTTAGTTTCTTAATAAGCTGTGGTCTGGAAAGAGCAACTGGCAATTATGATGAAGATCCGTGCATAATGGAAAATAAACTTGAGAATGAATGTACTCGCAGAAATATTAGTAGTGGTAGACGTCCCATGTTAAAAACTTTTATCCTGTTCATGATGTTGATGGCCCAGTTACCTCAGAATTAAAAATTTTAAAGTTGAAATCTTAATCGTGCCTTTGTCGTGGGAGAGACAATTTACATACCCTTCCTGACTTGAGCCATTAAAAGTGGTACCCAACTACAGACAGAGAGTTTTGTTATCAGATTGATTAGTATATATAAAAGGGCCTAATCGACAGCCTCCTTGTATACTTTCCAGGAAACTAAAAATAGATGTGAGTGTTTCGGGCCTGTCAGGGAAATAACAGATTGAAAAGCCTCTAGAATCAGTGCAGCATGGGAAACAACGTCATAAATGCCATGCATTATTATTATTCACAGATATTCAGGGCCATATTGCACCAGCATCATAGACTCCTGCTACAGTCAACCATGTTTCAATGGAGGAACGTGCTCATATCGAGGGCTGTGCAGCTGTCAGGATGTGGTGATTGTATGTGGCTGGGTGGACGAAGAGTGCCAGAGACAGAGATGTGCCCAGCGAACTGACTGTCAGGCCCTGTCACCTTCCTACCTGTGTAATTGTACAGGTAAAATTTTCTTGTAGGAGATAGCTACTGATTGACATTTACATACTCTGAAAATCATTTACTTTAAATATACATTTTTACAGCCAAATGTAATTCACATTATGTTTGGCACAAGGCTATGTTATGTTAAAGAAAAACCAATCCAATCCCACCCTACCTTGCTGGAGAGATGCTTTTGTCAAGAGCTTTTTCCATATGTCATCTATAAGTTGTCATCATTTTCAAACATTAGAATTGCCAAGTCCTCAATGCTCTTCTGCCTCCCCTTTAGAACCAGTATATGTCTGTCATTATTCTGCCAAAATCCTATACTATATTTTGTAGTCTTCTTCATCTTGAAATCAGTGAGTGTTTTGCAGTTATTGAAAGTTGATTAGTCTAATAACTCCTGAGATTCTGATTTTCACTGAGCAAAAGTTGTCTTTGCCCGATGGAAGGATGTGATATAAAAGTTAAATTTATGGTGATGAAGTGTTTGGTAGTGAAAGATTTAAACGTTAAATACTACAGTTACCAATGGAGCCAATTCTTTTTTTGCCTTGACCAGAGGTTATTTAGACTTGGATGTTTTCAGGCAATTGCCTGATTTCCGGCAACTGTAAAATGGGGAAATTTTCTTGCTTCATGTACTATGAGATGGGGGTTTAGGCATTGGTAGGATGAAAGTAACATGAACAAAATGTTAATTGTTATCAGTATAAATTGATATAGTTCTAGGAAAATGTGCTGGGAGACAGGGTTTTGTGCGTTAGTTGTGACGAAAATGCTTCAGCTTCGGGGGGACGTTGTCCCCCTGACCCCCTATCAGGGCTCTGCCCTGGACCCATTGCTTTCAATATTTTCAGGCAATTTTAATGTGCCTAACATCCAGGTCTAGTTATTGTAATCCAATCTCAGTGGTTTACAAGGACCTTTGAGGCTTGAGATGTCAAAGATCCAGTACTTGAAGATTAATTAAAGCAGATCCTTTTTTTTTTTTTTTTTGAGTCTGCAATGTTAGAAATTACTTTTCTTTGATTTTAGTCTTTAGGTCGCTGAATTTTGTCTATCTTTTCACTATTTCATTTTCTTTGCCATTCACCTCTGTCCATCCATATATCCATTGTGACTATAGCAGCGCAATCTACATAAATGTCTTGCACCCAGAGCAAATGAGTCAGAAGTCGCTCCCGGCAATCGCAAGGTATGACTGTCTTTAACTATTTTCCAACTCTGATGCCAAATTCTTTTCCAACTCAGATACCAATTTCTCCTTTTCAGGTTAGAAAAGGTTGAATTTTCGTTTTGTGGAAAACAAATAAAAACTTCTGGTATCTTCGTCGGAAAATAATTAAAAATGGTTGTAACTTGAAGTTGAAGTCTCCCAGATCGACTTCTGACTCATTTGCCCTGGGCATGAGACAAGTACTTTTATCTCCATTGATGACAGACTGCCGTTTTATATCTTTCAGAGATAAGTTCCATTTTTGTTCTCTTGTCCATCTTTTCATACACCCTCCATCTATCCATCTATTCATTGATCCATCCATTGATCCATCCATCTATCCATCTATTCATTGATCCATCCATTGATCCATCCATCCATCCATCCACCCACTCACCGCCTCATTAACCTATGCATTCTTCCATTCACCCATTCAGCCTTGTGTATTTCTCTACTACCCATTTTTGAACATTACTATGAGGATGAGACCCAAAAATGTTTATACTAGAAAATGAAATATATATCGAAGAAAAGAAAATCAGCAACAGAGTAATAAGAGCTCACCATATTCTAGATACTGGCTACTTAGAGCCTCAATGTGCTCAAGACTTGAATGAGTGTGCACCAGAGATCAATCCATGTCAGCACAATGGTGTGTGTGTCAATACAGTGGGCAGCTACTCCTGTAACTGCAGGGGCACTGGTTACCATGGTGACATATGTGATGAGGATGATGATGAATGTAGCAGCCCAAATACGTGCTTCAATGGAGGTGAGAGAAAATATTTGCTGAAATTTCACATACTCCCTTCTCCCTTTTTTTTTAGTATGAAAGAAAATTCAGTGGGAGGTCCATTGCTATCCTTGTTCATGTTTGTTGTATATGTTTTGTATTGAATGAAGATGACAGGAGGTAATGCAATTTTATTGATAGGTAATGACTTTTTATACATTTGGGGGAGGGGGGGAGGCTGGGAATGGAAAGGAGTGGGGGGGGGGGGGACAAGTTCCAAGGGTTTCATGCAGAATATCAGTCTGTGTTAATAATTTTCTCATCATCAGTATAATCATGATATCTCTGATTGCCTTGATTTCATTGTGTTGTGTCGTGATAAAATGGAATTTTGGTTAGAAATTTGAAAATTTTTCTTGGAAAAAGTAAGATGCTGCATTAACTGCATTTGTGTTGAAATGAGATCGACAGATTTTGATAATGACATGTGCTTTTATAATATTGACATAGTCATGCAGCAAAAATGGAAATTTGTAATGAAACTTATAGAGTCAGGCCCAATCAGAGCATGTATTTTCTTTCTGGACTTAAGATCTGCTGGTGATGGAGAACATTGTGACTGGAAGGAAATGGACAGGTCCAAAAGATTAGATGATGAAGCATATCTGTGGACCAGACTCAGGCTTTTAATGATGGTGTTTGATGATGTGCTACTAGAGCTAAGAGTTTTTCTTATGGTTTACACAGAAGAAATCAATGGGGCATGAAAGAGCTGAAAGCACTTTATGCTGATATAAGAGGAAAAGAACGGCAGTGGATAAGGAATGGCCAAGATCTCCCTGAAGTTGGCTTGCCTGGCTCTGAACAGGCTACTGCAAAATGCTCAAGGCATATCAACATTTATTGGTAAACTGATAGAGAAGGGGGCAAGCTTTGAATCATGGCTGAAAAGAGAAGAAGAAGACCCAAGACACAACATGTATTGTGCAAGTACCTAATGATGGAGGAGCAGTTCTGGAATGAGAAGATTAGCAACAGCGATACAGTCAGTTTTCCTTGCTCCATCCACTGCTAATCCCCACTGCACCCTGTTCCCACCACCTGGGTGTGAGCCAACTGGCACTTGTCTTCTCATGGGCACAGATTCTGTGTGTAGATGTGAAACACTGATCAGTGGTGAGAACAACATATCAAAAACGAAAATGGGCTTGACCATGGAGACAGATGTATGTTTTCTTGCACATAGGATATCACTTTTTGAATGTACCTCATACAGTTGGTATGAGTGAAGTGGTCAAGAAAAAGACTCAAAGACTGGACCTATCCTCTGGAATTGACAGTACAGAAGAAGTAACATGAAAAGGAGAGGTCAAATAATGAGTGGTCCAAGATGATATGGGAACCTGTTTGATTGTTGCTGGATAATGAGTGCACTCTCAGCTGAAGAAAAGAGGACAGCAGAGGAAGTAAATATTGAATGTTATGGAAAATGTGGCCACTATGGCCTTGAAACAGTGTCGTGTTGTCACTTCACATTCAAGTTATCAGTTACAGCCAGGGCAATGGCTGATCATCATAACCCATGCAGTATGATGCAGCATTGTTTGCTAAATCTGAAGGTTTACCCTTGAATATATTCTCTCATCAGGCACATGTATCAACACTCCAGGTAGCTATGAGTGTAACTGTACCCCAGAGTGGACAGGAACCAGGTGTGGTCAGAACAGGAATGACTGTGTGGCCAATCCTTGCCAGAATGGTGGGATCTGTGTTGACCAGTTAGGTGGTTACACATGTGACTGTGATGGAACAGGTAGGAGATAATACCAGAATCTATTCTTTCTCATTTATATTGTTTCTTTTAGTATATCATGCTGATATATAAATCTTGAAAAACTTTTTTTTTTTCAATAGTATATTTGCTTTGATATATGGAATGTACTTTAGTTCTGTGGGTATCTTTTTAAAACTTGGGAGCTGAAATCTACATTGCCCATCAGAAATAAAAATTTCATTTGATCAAAATTGGACACAGACAACAGCAAATAAAAAAGAAATGTACTTATTATGACCAGTAACAAGTAAAAACGTGTAGCCAGAAGTCCATTTGGCTTAATGCCGTAAGTTACTTTTAGAGGAAAAGTTTCAGAGAGAATGAGAAGACATTTAAAAAAAAAAAAAACATCAGAGAAACTGTTTGTGATTATGCCATGCTTTCAGTGTGCCTATCCATAGCACAGGGATGTAGAAGATTAGTTTCTACATGTATACTTAAGCTAAGATAAACTAATTTTCATCAATTCTCATAAGAAGACATAGTATAGATATAACCTCACACATTCACAGACTCATGCACTTGAACTGAAATATCACAAAATAGCATCAGAGCAAGACAAATACAAAGGAAAGAAAAAACAAAACAAAACAAAAAACTGCTGCAGCTTGATGGAGAAATGAATTTCTGTAATGTTTTTGATTAGTTATAAAAAAATTATTAAATGTAAAAAAATATCCACTTCTCGCAGAAATTTTTATTTGATTATTAAGTATATTATTTATATTTCCTCAGAGATAGTATCTGATGTGATTCAATATTTATTGATTTATTCATAAATTTACCACATTCTCCTTCAGTGCAAAAATTTTCTAGTATTGATATAAAACTGCAGGTTTTGAAGGAACCAACTGTACAGAGAACATTGATGACTGTGTCAACAATCGCTGTGACAATGGTGGTGTGTGTGTGGATGGTATCAGAGAGTACACTTGCACGTGTGACGGCACAGGCCATACTGGCCAGTTTTGTCAGGTCTATTATGTTTTAAAATTTCTCATCTTTTATTTTGTGGAGAAGATGGGAGTGTTATGTCAATGAGTTTAGTTGTGTGCACAAGTTAACCTTTAAAGGACCAGCTTTGCAGAGCACTGTTATCCTCTCAGGACTGGCCATGCTTTGGAAAATTGCTTAATTTTAAGTCATGTCAGAAAAGAATTTGTATAATATAAACAGCTCTACTTCCGCTTCCTTAGTTTCAAAACCAAGGTGTACAAAGCATGGTCTGGCGAGAGAGATTTACATGATCGGGACTCTGCATAGTGTGACCTGCTGTGGAAATATACGTGACTCATCCTTTAAGGGTTAATACTGTTTTTGAATTTTTCATTTATGTAGCAGGAAATAATCTGTACACTCTGAATAATTAAGAGAGTTCAGTATGTAATGAAGGAAAACTATAACACTTGTGTTACTTCTAAAGTGCATAGTATCCATTTATATTCCACTCTCTCTTTCATGCTGTCTTGACAATTTCAAGTATACAACTATGAATATGAATATGAATAGTTTATTTGTCCACGAAGAAATACACTGCTTAAAATTTTGAAATTACTTTTAATAGTTATATATCTTATGGTTTTTTTTTTGTGTTGTTTGCAAGTGCAATCTCTTAACTCTAAAAGTGTCAAAGGGCTAATCTGGTCAAAGATTCTCTTGCTATACATGCACTTCTGTGGTAGAATTCTTTTCCAAATAATAGACAGTACTGTAAGAAAGCATGTGACTTACATGATTTTTGCCTTTAAACTGTGATTTAAGGAATATGAAAAAATATACCCTAGAAAATCCTTTACATCAGCAGTTTCTTCTTTATAATTACAGTTTGTATTTTTGTAGTGCCATTTAACTTTTGATGTCATTCATTTTTGTCACCAACTTGAAATTAGAGGGACTCTATAGAGATTTCATGTGATAATGTAGATTTATCAATGAACTCGTCAGAAGAACTGACAACAGAGAGGAATGGAAGGCCATGATCACCGATGTCTGCAACAGACCTGGCACATGAAGAAGAAGAAT
>JBCAUA010020272.1:0-12741 GCA_038406235.1 Peronia verruculata | reverse complement strand
GGAAGAGTAGGCCTGAGTGCCGCTGTCAGGGCAAAATTTCCAAATTCCAAATTTCTACCCACAAAATTTCTCAGCAAAATTGGCAGCTTCTAAAAGCCGAGATAATCCTTTCTCTTAGGATGGAAAGGCTTAAGAAAACAAAAAAGGACTCACACGCGCACGATTGTCCAACTGTTATAGAGAGGCAGTCACCTAACCTCTTGGCCACGGTGTATTCTGCTGAGACACTTGGGGTTAAACAAGCCTTTTCAGAGGTAGAAAAATATCAAAATATTGAACTCTTCATTTGAAACGTGCCTAAAGGAAAATCTGGGGGAAACAAAATTCTCATGTAATGAATAAGTTTTTTGGCTGGTAATTGTTTCGCAACATTCGTTGTTGTTGTTGTTGTTGTTGTATTTGTTGTTGTTGTTGTTTTGTTTCTGTTTTGTGTGTGTGCTGTTTTTCTTTTGTTTGGTTCTTGCTGTTGCTGCTGCTGTTGTTGTTGATGTTGTTGATGTTGTTGTTGTTGTTGTTGTTGTTGTTCTTCTTCTTCTTCTTCTTCTTCTTCTTCTTCTTCTTCTTCTTCTACTTGTCGTCGTCGTCGTTATTGTTGTTGTTGTTGTTGTTGGTGGTGGTGGTGGTGGTGGTGGTAGTAATAAGATCTTTCAATATAAAACAAGTCAAGGTAGATTTCTTTCCTTTTCCGGCAATGCTTGGCTAGTCAAAGGGAAATAATTGGCGGGGCAAAAAGTCATTATGCTATTAGTTTGACAACAAAAGTTCAATTACTGATTTTTTTTTTTCTCTTCTTCTTCTTCTTCTTCTTTGGCCATTCATCAGCACAAATAGATGAAAATCATTAAAGTTTTAGACAGCATTAATAACCCGAAGCCAGAAACATGAATAAATCACGTATAATTATTGAAGTTCTGTAATAAAAAATACTAAAAACAATTAGTTCCATAGATGATCTGCAGAGAGAGCTTAAGTAGCCGAGAGAGGGGGAGGGAAGGACGTCGAATCATCACCTAAGACTCTCAGGCAATTCTTCCTCCATCATTGCGATTGTTTAACCCTAGAAGTGTCAAACGGCCGATCTGGTTAAATCTGATCCTCTAAACTATTCCTATCAATGGTCTTTTCCATCAAACATATACATTGCTATTTATCTAGTATCGACTGTAGATCTAAACTGTCACAAAAAAAAAGATTTATGTTACTTTACAAATCTGAATATTTTACCATTTTGTTTTGACACTTTTTGGGTTAAAATACGACCAAAAGAGAAAAAAAGGAACTCGTGGTCAAGGCGAGATCGGCCCATCAAGTGATGTTTTTCTTTAATTTCCTTCTTTCAAACTGACATTTGCTACTAGGTTTTTCGTTTTGACTAGTCAAATTGCACCGCTTGATTTGATCAGAGTACAGACCTGTACTTTCCAGATCTAGCTTCTAGACTCTAGAAGGGAGAATTCCCAAACCTGGTCGTGGTTTAAGCCTTTGAACTCTGGCCACCTGTGCATGAAAAACCCCTGTCCCTGGCCTTTTAGGTCGAGGACGCATATTTCTCGTTTTATCAACGCGATCAAGGACGCAGACATTAATTGTGATTACCGTAGTCCTAAACGTCCTTGCCCAAAAACGACCTATTAGATCTATTCTAGCTGTGGTGCACACGTAGGATTGGAGCCGGTCTATCGGGCTGTGGGGAATATGACACCGGAAAATCTGCCCGGTGTATCGGATAAAGAACCGTCCAGATAACGTCCATCAGGAACGGTGTACCGGAGACTCAACGGGTTAAGGGTTAGATTAAGAGTCAGGGTTAGATTTAGCGTTTGGGTTTGGGAGCGTTTGCGTTTTTTTTTGGGGGGGGAGGGGGGGAGTTAACACAATAGTGTTATGTTATTTTTTTATCACGGTTGTGGACAGCTGAGATAACCACCACAACAGGAGGTTGAAAAGCTTATAAAAACCTTAACCATAGGGTTTGGGTTAGAAAGAGCGTTAGGGTTTGAGTAAGATATAGGGTCAGGGTTAGGGTAAGGCTGAGGTACAGGGTTTATTTATGTACCCTAGACCAGTGGTCCCCATCCCCATGGACCGGTACCGGTCTGTGGATCAACTGGTACTGGGCCGCACAAGAAATATTTGAATTACTTCCATTTTATTTACTATCTGAGTTTAACGAATTTTCATTTTCCTTTTATTATTTTGCTACTTGTCACAGAAATCTATTTTTATTCAAGATATTAAACGTTTTCATACACGTACAGATACACGTACGGATGTACCCACTTAGCACTATCTACGCCCCCCCCCCCCTTTCAGGGTAGCGGTAAAATTGTCAAACGTTGAATGGCCCGGGGATACATTGTCCTAGAATATTATTTGGATACGATACTAAAACCACGTAGCAGTAGAAGCCTCGCCCTCTTTTCCGCTCTAAGCACCCTGCCTCGAATGACTGATTTTGCTAGGCTCTTCGACTTTCTGGTATAACCTTACTATTTGAGTTGTAATGCACAGTATCTACTACCAATACAGCGCTGTGTATTACAGCATTCATTAGTTGTGATAGGGTTAAACAAAAAAGTAAACAAACAAAGGGCAGAAAAACATTACTCTTAATCTCACACCTTCATTTACAGAGGTTCCTATAATATGAGAGCGACAGGATGAAATCAGACTCTCGTCAAATTTTGAGCATGGTGAAGTTATTGGTATCACTGTAAAGATTATTTATTTCCCTTTCTGTGTGAGAAAAAACGATCGCTCTATCTTAAGCAGAACTTGAGATACTGGCAATTAAAGACGATGGGCGTCACCTGTTGCCATAGCTAAATTTATCGAGAAAAGGGCCGATTACTTTTGTAAATCCTTATTAATCCTTGTTAGGCCATGCCGCTAAATTACGATTTTTTGGGGGGGCTTTTACTCAGTCTATTTCAGGAAACTAAACTCTGAAATGCATTTTTAGACTGATATAGAAGTAGAAGGGCTCTGTGAAAGAAAAAAAAAAAAGCCTGAAAATTCATTCACTGTTGAAAAATACTTGATTTCTCCCGTCGGCTCAGTTGGACGAGCGCCTAATTTCAAAGTGTCCCGTCTCAAATGTATTAAAGGTTAGATTTAGAGTCAGGGTTAGATTAAACATTCGGATTAGATATAGGGTTCGCGCTAGAGTTATATATAGGGGTGGGATTAGGGTTAGGGTTAGGGTAAGGTTAAGGTACAGGGGCTATTTATGTACCCTGAATATTTTGACACGGTATTAAGAACACCTAGTAATAACAGCCTCGTCCTTTTTTTTTTTTTTTTCGGTCTTCGTTGTCTCCCGCTCTATGTAACTTGCTTTGTGTGACTGGTTCTGCGAGGCTCTTCGACTTTCTGGTATAACCCTACCATTTGAGTTGTAACACACAGTATCTACTACCAATACAGCGTTGTGTATTACAGCATTAAATATGTAGTTGTCATAGGGTTAAATAAAAAAAAGTGAACAAATAAAGCAGAAAAACTTTACTCTGTAATCTCGCTCTTTCATTTACAGAGGTTACTTAATGTATTTCCTTACGAATCATGAAACTATTTGTATTCGTTTTCGTACTAATTTCTAACGTTAATAGAAAGAAGAAGGAGTGAACGGAGGAAATGAGGAGGAAGAGGGATACAAGAAAAGAAGAAGAAAAAGAAGACAAAATAGAGGGAAATGAGGAGGAAAGGACAGTAAAAAAAAAAAAAAAAGAGGTAAAGAAAAGTCAAAAGAAAAACAAAGAAAGAAAAAGCGGCAGTGGAAGAAGGGATGGAAAAAGAAAGAGAACAAAAAAAGGACGAAAAGTAATAGACGAACCAGAGGAATGAAAAACAGAAGAAGAAGAAGAAGAAAAGAAGAACAAAATGAGAAGTCGAGCAAAAAGAGAAGACGAAACAAAAAGCCCATCCATAAACGACAACGGTGAAGCTACTTGTCGCAGGTATTCCTTTATATGAATGTATGGACTTCATTAATTTTTAATCATAATTATAATCGTTCATTCTTTGTTCACAGGTAACACTGAAGATCATCTGTGCCGGGTCCCACTTCGTCAAGAGAAAGATTGAGGTCAGTAAAAAATCCATTTATCCATCCATCCATCCATCCATCCATTCAATCATCCATCCGTCCATCCATTCATCCATCTTCCATCCATTCATACAGCCAGAAGAACTATATCTATCCATCCATTCATCCTTCTGCCATCTATCTATCTACCCGTCTGTTCATCGATCTATCCAACCATTAATCCATCCATCCATCCATCCATTCATTCATTCATTCATCTATCCATCCATCCATTCATCCATCCATCTCTTCATCCCATCTAACCATCCGTCCATCTATCTATCTATTCCTAATAGGTGGCCTGCATATTGTTATTTCGATAGACATCTAATATGCCGAACGCTTGACTTAGCGATAAGAATGCCAAATATGATCAAAATCCACTGGAGCGTCCTGCCTGATTCGTCTAGGGGGAATTCTAACAGGCATCAGAAATGTACACATATGTCTGTTCAACTGTATAACGTTAATCAATTTTCTCTTCCGGCTGACATCCCAGCTTCACGATAAACGTGGTTGTTTGTTTGCATTGGGATTTAAGGGCGCTCAGCACGACCACGGCTATATAGTGCATAACAATGTCAGCACATAGATGTGTCAAAAAGCTGATCTAGGTATCTCTCTCTTTCTTTCTCTCTCTTTCTCTCTCTCTCTCTCTCTCTCTCTCTCTCTCTCTCTCTCTCTCCATATACTCAAAGAGAGCATGTTCAGAGTTTTGAACGCAGCATTGTATCAAACGTACAATTCAGATCAAATACTCTCACGAGCTTCCTACACAATTATTGTAGTCTTTTAAGAATAACGCCAAACAAAGTAAGTGTTTTCGGGTTTGCATAGCTAGAGAGACACTGCGTTATGGAACAATGTTGTGTGCTAAATTTCATATGGATACAATCAGTAGTTTTCGAGTTTATAAGCCTTTATCGATTTTGTTGCAGATATATACTATACATGGTATAATACAAGACATTAATATAGTATAATACAATACAGCACAACATATTAATAATATACTATAATATATACAACACAATATAATATAATATAATGCAATACAATATCATGTAATACAATACAGTATAATATAATATAATACAACAAATACAATACGATACCGTATGATGTGATATGATATCTTATATAATATAACATAATACAATACAAAATGATATAATATAATATAATATAATATATATAATAAAATATAATATAATATAATTTAATATAAAGAAAATCATGGCGAGGATAGTAAGATTATCTCCAAATTAGACAAAAAATAAAAAATAATGGCATCTGTTTAGTGGGCGTTATACTATCCCATTACATCCAGGTCATTGCGCTTCATCAAGTTAATATGGCGGGCATAAACAACTCATTAATGTGGGCGTTGGAACGGGCACGGGAGTGGCGGGATCCATCTATCTATCTATCTATCTATCTATCTATCTATCTATCTATCTATCTATCTATCTGTCTATCTGTCTATCTATCTATCTATCTATCTATCTATCTATCTATCTATCTATCTATGTATGTCTGTATACCTATCTCTTTATCTCTACTTCTGTCTGTTTATCTTCTATCGTCCTACCTGTTTGTCCGTCTGTCCGTTTGCATGCCAGTCTGTCGTTCTTTGTCAGTCTTTTTCTCCACCAGCCAAACTGCCCGTCAACTTTTCTGTCTCATAAAAGGTACAGGCATTGGAGATGGAAAATATACTACCGAGCCATCTTGTACATCTCTTACTTATACCATAGGTCAGTACACCTATCATACAGCTGGCAGCCAGGATGGCCCTCTCAAAACCTCCCAAAACAAGAAAACTGAGATGGTCTTGTAACAAGAGCTAACGACCTTGTTTAAATTGTGTTATAAGGAGCTGTATTATAAAAATGTCTACGTCTCCTGGAAGTCTGTCTGTCTAGCAGGCTATTAATTTTGTCGTCTATCGGTCTGCCTAACCGTTTATTCTCGCTTTCTAATGATTCTTGATGCATGTATATTTACATTGAACATGCGTGGCAGAGCACATTTTATTTATAGACATGTCAACGCTTATGTTTGTTTTGATGTGCAGGCTTGCTTATACCAACACGATAGGACAGGCCGAGATCAGGATATGATGCTAAATTATCCTTCATTACAACGTAGCAGAGATTTTTACGTTGTCAGTCTCCAGCATTGATAATACGCCGATTGCATTATTTTAGACCGTATCATGATTTGTTTGTCTGATGAAACTGGTGAAAATAAAATTCAGCCTACTGAAAGACATTCCTTTGGCCTGAAAATGAGCAGCGTACATTACATCAAGATATTCACCAGGTCTGTAACCCTGAAAATGTCAAGGCATCGATCTGATCAAGATTCGTTCGACATATTTTTCATTCCAATTCCCTTCTAAATACCCTTTTTAAAAAAATGTATGTAGCCTTTCAGTTATAAGAAAGTATTCGGCTCGAAATTGCCTGTCCAGTTTTGGTAAGAAGAATGTGTGTGGGTAGAAATTTGGAAGTTTGAATTTTTTACCGGGCCAGCGGAGTCTCCGCTACTCTTCACCCGATCTTTAAATGCCATGGATTCTTTAACTCGCGTAACGTACACATGGGGACCTCCGAAATATATTTGCGACTATTCGAGAAGGCTAGACGCCGGGCTTCCCTGTCCATCAAGCCATGGAATCATTGAGTTACTGATAATGATGCACAGTCTAATCTAATTTTTCGTATCCTCTGATGGTACAACATAAAGTTTGTCGCCCAGGAGCTGATGTATAATTCCTCGCCACAGCTCCTCATCCCTCCCCCGCACCCCCCCCCCTACCCTATCCCCCTTTTACCTGCTTCAGGGTGAATTCCAATATAGGCCACGGGCCCTCACCTAGCCCGATCTTGGGACCAGTTCACTGATTCATTCCAAGAGTAAGTCAACCGTTCCTCCCCACCCCACAGCCAAAACATCTGTATTAAGTTGTCTGTGACCTATCTTTTAACCCCTTTTTCGCTCTAGTTGGCAGCGCTGCTATTTGCTTTTCATAGCGTATCAATATAGGTTCGTACTTTTGTCAGAAATGTGGACTATGTAACCTCTTCCATGACAGTGGAATCAGGGACTTCCAGCGGTATCTTCCAACCAAAGCCTCAATAATCTTTAAATAAACGTGCTGTAGTAACGAGGGTTATATCAGGAATGCTGAACCAAACAGGTTTTATGGATTTCAGTAAAAGTTAAGTGACAAAAAGATCCGCCCTCCCCTTCTCTCCCAACCCCAGTTATTCATTATCAAGGTATAGATTCACTTCGTCTTTTCGGATGAACCCTGTCAGAGCAAGTTGACTCCACCATCTCCTTCGTTTCGAAACCAGAGACTTATAAGTTCTTCCGTACTGGATAAGAAAATTGTTACAACGATCTGTTTCACACTTGAGTAAATCTCTTATAGTTGTTGAATTCCAGAGATTTATTTAGACATGCAGTTTCATTACACTGGACGTTTAGTACAAGTAGTTCTGGGATTAAATTGCAGTAGACTTTCGAGTTCTATAAAAAAAAAAATTGCGCTATAAAATAGCAAGGATATTATCAGAGAGGTTGAACCAAACAGTTCTTTTTGGGTCTCTGCCCGTAAAACGTTCGACCTTCTTTCCACATTTCCCTTCCTTCTCTTCCTCCTCCCCCCCCCCCCCAAATTATTCCTCTATGCGTTTTGTTGTTGTTGTTGTTGTTGTTGTTGTTATTGCTGTTATTGATGATGTTTGTTTGTTTCAGCATTTTTATAACATGGATTCCTATCTTTCGTTTTGTTTTATTTAGTTTTTATAGTTTTGTTTGTTTTGTTTCTTTGTTTGTTTTTTTCTTTAGAGTGGGTGGGGGGAGGGGGCGGGGGAGGGAGGAGAGAGAATAATTTATAACCAAGTAAATGTACGCTGTAGTATCTAATATATTATCAGAGAAGTAGATCAAAAGCAGTTTTTAGTGGACCACAGTTGTGACCTCCCACCCCCTCCCCCTCCCTCCCTTCACCTCCTTCCACGCACTCTCCCTCCTCTCTTCCTTCCTTCCCCCTCCCCCTCCCACCCCTTCCCTTATTTCCTCTTTCTGTCCTATTTCATTCCCCCAATTTATCTTTATCGTGGCATAAATTTTCTTCTTCTTGTTCTTCTTCTTTTTTTTCTTTTTTCGAGCAGTGAATCATTCTCGTATGTAGGACAGAAAGATTATTACCGTTGAACACCGTGGGAGATAACAATGTCTCTCTACCGCACAGCGTGGCTACTGTAGGCTTGGCTAACATACAGTTGGTGTCTTCTAGTGCTCATTCTACTCTGCCCAACCACCTGTTGCCTGGTCACTCTATGAGTCCTGAAATCTGACTCCTCCACACGATAATTTAAGCTTTTTTTCAAATATTGAGGCAAGAAAAACGTCTAAAACACAAGGCATTGAAATTTAATGAAATACGCCATTATGATTCTACTGAAGTTATATATAATTTTGTTGGCACATTCTTATTTTTATGACATTATTTGAAAGTTCTCAAAATCAGGAATGTCATAAGACATCAAATTTGCAATTTGGTATAATAACATCATCTCAAAGCAATGCTATTGTTGAAGACACCCGTCTCTTGAGCTGTCCAGCTAATACTTTAAACACATACTCAAGCCAAATAATTCCTTGCCGTTCTAGTAAGAAAAGTAGCCAGTATTTCTCCAACTAGGACTTCTCAGTAAAAAAAAAGTTGTCAATAGGTGAACTAAATGGCTCAATCTGAGACCTAGATCTAAATCTCCTCAGTATCCTCGAGTATTTTGCAATATGATCAACACTGTACCAGGTCTATCGCACACAGTTGCACTTGCCCTCTTTCAGACCTCATGGAAATTCATTCTGACTATGGATACTATTACTATTAGTATTAAATAGTGCCTAGCCCCACCCCCATTCCCCTGACACTCAGGTCAAGACTGATAGTCTACGCGCCGCATTCCGGAGAGGTTGCAGTTTTTGGTGTAGCGTATACTTTAGTGGCTCCTCCATGGTATGGCTATCGGTCGGCTCACTGTTTTTGGTCTGAACGCACACTAAGCGGTTGATTTAGGCATGGGTTAGTTTTAGGCTGAATTTATTGTTTGTCAATCTACAGCAGTGAGCACTTCTTGTGCCTGGCTTGTGCTGATGCTGATCGCCATTTCAGTCTGTCTGCTTGTATGTGTATGGATATATGTTACTCAGACCATTCTGGCACACACGTTTGTCTTCTTCTCTCCTCACATACGACGCTTGTTAGGTTCACCATATTGCTCACACAGAATGGTCTGTCTGTGAAAAGATTTTACATGCACTATCATTTCTCGCACAGGTGATGTTGTAATTTTATTGTACCATTATGTAAGTGATATTACATGTATTTATTTAGGCCAATCATATAAGTGATAATATTATAAGTGATACTGTTGTTGTTTATTTTAACCACCTGGAGCTTGTATGTAATGTTGGAACTTTTATTGTTAATTTATTTGACCATTATATAAGTGATATTATTTTTGGAGTCATATAACTGATATTTTTTTATTGAACCATATGAGTGACATTGTAGCATTTTGAGATCGGTTCTTTAATGTTGGAACTGCCACCTCATTCATTGCTATTATGGACTTGCGAGAAGCGCCTCATCAACTTTGCACGGATTTCTTTTCTGGACAAATTGTAGTTTTTAATTGATCTATCACTATGTCCGATTGTTTCATTTCATGTCTGTGTCTAAAAGTAAATACTAAATGTTGCTGCTGTTTTTTTTAAGAAACTATTTCACTGTACACTATACTGATGTCTCCTGTCAATGAGTAGCGCTAAAACTGCTAACAAAATGACTTTGCGCTCTTTGCCTACCAAATGATAACTAATTGTTAACTTAAAAGTTAAGTTAGCAATAATTCCGCCCTCATATTGATGTCACTTGACAGGTCATGATCTCAACGTGCTTTGACAAAGTCTAGGTTTCACATGTTAATTATTTCCCCCTCCCAATTCAACATAGAACTAAACATTCGACAATAAGACGTTTATCACATTACAAGCGTATATCCCATCATTTTATACAAATATCTCAAGCTCTAGGAAGGACTGCCTATAGGCGACTTACTTAGTGCTATTAAAGAAACAAACAACAAATTTTAGAACTCGATATATATGCTAAAATGGGAGATCGTTTCGCAGATTATCTGCCCTTTCCAAAAGAGGGATTTGTGTTTTGGGAGATCATTTTGACCAGCCCTATGACTTCCCTTTGTCAGACAAAAACGCCGTGAGCAAGCAGTGTAAAGAGGACAAAATCCCTTTACTTCTTGTCATTTGAAAAGCTGATGACTAAAAAGTTTGATAACATTATAATAATGAGAAGAAATCATTAACTTTATACCATAATTTTTATAGAATTTTTCATGATGTGTGTTTCGAGCTAAGGGCAAAAAGTAGGTTTTCTCTGTCTCTCTCTGTCTGTCTGTCTGTCTGTCTGTGTCTGTCTGTCTGTCTGTCTGTCTCTCTCTCTTTTCTCTCTCTCTCTCTCTCTCTCTCTTAGAACTGTTTGTTCAATCCCTCTTTTGTCTGATAAAGGGAAGTAATAGGACTGAGCACAACGATCTCCCACTTGAACAAAGTTCTGATACTGGTCAAATGTTCTAATCTATTGGTCCAATGACTTTGGTGGTCTCATTTGTCCGCATCTAATAAGGATCTCTCGCCATAATCTGGTGTCAGCTTTGCATCAGGTTCGTATTTCACTTCCGCCTTCTGCCTTCAACCGCTCCTTTCTCCATTTCTTTTTGTTTGTTTGTTAGTTTGTTTGTTCTTTGTCTGATATTCGTTAATAGATTTTTTTCCGAGCAAGCGAACGATTGAAAATTCCCACCTAATTTTGGTAGGGAGATACAAACACTTCAAACTGTTCACTACCACTGACATAGGAAAACTCATAAAAAATGTACGGGGCCGTTGACAACTGTTCTCGGATCTCGTGGTAGAGCGGTAACAAACATCAGTGGGTGTTCTATTTTTAGCAGTGGGTACAAAACAGTCCACCAAGAATTTCCATGATTCTAGCTCAGTCGAATATGAACTATTACCAGATGCTCTGGCTTTTCGAAGCAGGTAACCTACTGGGTCAATTCATGCTTAAAAACACCCGTATTACTCATATTCTTAAAATGAGAGAATCTGAAAAAGAAAGATCACTAAAGTAATTTTAAAAAATAATCGATAATATTTTCTCCACACAGCGTTTTCAGGAGAGGGGCCTTTTCGTGAATGAAAGCGGGTTGGCATAACAGGCCCCTGTCCGCAGCAGCTTGGCCTATAAAAGGGATCATTTTGCTGAATCATGGCCTGTATTGACAGACTAGGCTAGTGCTGGTAGCAGGTATGTCAACATACAGGGGTTTTCCTGTTTTCGGAGGTAAGGGCCCCACAGTGCCCTCAGTAGGTTCCTCTTGTTCCTCCCGAATCTGAACAGGCTAGGCTGACTGCAGACAAATAGACATCTACAGAGGTTTTCGTGTTTTGGCTGGTAGACCCCGCAGTGAATTCATTTCTTTTGTATCCATTTCCTGCAGGACCAAGTTCTTATTTTAGATTCTATGACCAAGCTAACAACAGATCTTACAGATTGTGCAAGCAGAGGTTTTCACATTTTCACCGTCAGGACCCTGCTGTTTATTCATGGCCCTTGTCTTTGTTACCAATAATATGTATTTCTCTGTTGGAATATGTGACTTAGGGAACACTAGATGGCCTTTATCAATAGAGATCTTCGTGTTGTCCCTATCAAGACCCTGCAACGCATCCATGCAATCTCTCTACCACATCTATACTATGTTCATATTTACCCTTTATTTGGTCTGTCCCTCTATGTCGCCAAGGAGAACGAAATTGTGTTTCATAAATCAGCTGTGATGGCAGGCCTAACCACTTTTACCAGCGGTCATTCCCTCATACCGAATGCTTAGAGTTTATGGTAGGCTAACAGTAGATAATAAATAATAATATCAACTTCATGATTTCCCGCCTAGGACTCTGGGCTGCACTCGATCCTTCATCTTTTCTATTACGTCCCTGTGTGTAAATCCATGACCCTTGACCTTTCCAGGGGTCAAATACTTTCAGTGATATTGTAGCCGCCCCCACCCCCGGAAACATTTGAACTCGCTAATGAATGGGGCACGCATTGTGCTCTTAATTTTGAAGGACTTTTATGCAGATTTCCCCGATTATTACTTGGGTAAGTCCTGCAATGTAGTAGTTATTCTATATGTAATTTGTTTTGCTTAGGTGTAATGGTTCAGAAAGCCATTGCGAAATTCGAAAGAATTCCTTTAAGCCACTGAGGAGAAGCGCAGCTCAAACATTTCCCGTCCGGCTACACCCATAGTACCGCGTACCGGTACGTTGCGTTTGCTGATCCAATCTTACCTTGATAGCTGTCCACGGGTGGTGAAAGGTGTAAAGAGAACGTAGCTAACCTTGTAGTACCGGTAGTTCAATCACAGAGCCATATTGCCTTCAGTCGCTCCGATGCTTTTGTGTTGTTGTTGCTGTTGTTGTTGTTGTTGTTGTTGTTGTTGTTGTTGTTGTTGTTGTTGTTGTTGTTGTTGTTGTTG
>JBCAUA010020251.1:0-12743 GCA_038406235.1 Peronia verruculata | reverse complement strand
AGTTAGGAGATGGAGGGGAACCAGTGCGCCCGTCCTTCAATTAAGAAGCAGCAGCCAAGCAAACAAAGGTACTATCCCTCTCCAGAGCTCCCTATATATTTGCATTTTACCTAGGTAAAAAATCATGAGAAAAATAACGCACAGCGTTGTGAATTTGATACCCATACGGTATACAGCGTATTTACACAGATTCATGGGACTCACTCTTTAAAGATTGTTTATGTAAAATGAGGCATTAGTCTGACACAAACAAAACCAAATAAAAAGATACTTCAGACATGCTGCAAAGGAATTGCAGGAACTTGTACTATAGATTATTATTAAGGAAACGCAGTCCCTCTGTGGTATGGCGTCTGCTCATGAAGAAAACAGGCCGGGATCGACTCGCAGGTCCTGCATCGGGGGATGGAAGGACACGGAGATCGAAAACGCGTATTTTTTCACTGACTCAACGGTCCCCTGGCTTCCTGTGGGTAGGGAAGCCCAATATCTAGCCTTCTCCGATAAGGGCGAATATATTTCGGAGGTCCCGTGTGTACGTTAGACACGTATGTTATAGAACCCTTGGCACTTCAAAATCGATGGAAGAGTAGGCTGAGTGCCGGTGTCCGGGCAAAATTTCCAAATTCCAAATTTCTAACCCCAAAATTTCTCAGCAAAACCTAGCAACTTCTAAAAAGCCGAGATAATCCTACTTTCTAAGGATTGAAAAGCTTAATGGAAAAAAAAAACTACTGTAGATGATGACTTAATGTCTTGGCCGTTACACTAAGACACACTGTTTCTCGCCGTACTTATTTATTATCCTAATGCGTGCTAGTCATTGAAATTACAGCTCATAGTGTTTCAACACGAAAGAAAACCACAGCATTTAACCCATGTACACACGGCCATACAAAATGAGATATATGTAACAAGAAAAGTTTAAACATTCAGGCATATTAACATTTATTATCATGTTCAAAGTTCCAGTGTAATGTTGTATTTTTTTATATAATGTTGCAACATTAATCACTTATTGTAAATATAATATAATACTATTTTAGTAACATGGTGTGAATTAACTAATATAATTTTACATATGACATTCACCTGCATTATTTCTACTACATAAGTGTTAACAGAAATAAAAGGGAGTCTGCGCTGAAATAATTCAATAGCTGCAATATCTAACGGCACATAAATACAGCTTAAAATCTGTCTTTCATAGAAAGATTTACATGTTAAATCAACATTTTAATGAAACTTTTTAACATGTAAACATTAAATGCATAAGCTCCAAAAAAGAAAACAGGTAAACCATATGGAATAATCAAGATTCGATTAAAAATAGTCTTTACGGAAACTGGACCCAGTTATATTGTGACTTGATCACATAGTCTAGTAGTGTTGTCGAAGATGGAACTACATCTGAGCCAGCCACTACAAGATTCGGTTAAGGCGCCCCAGATGAGATAGGAGGCAACAGCTCATTGTGTGAGTTCAAGATATGAACCGGTCTTAAAGAAGTTGCTCATGAGTTTTTGCAAACTTTACACAATTCAGACTGTGATTTGGCAAGTCAGGTGATATGAAGATTCTCGGTTCGAGACAAGTGAATTCAAGAATTATTCGAGAAAAAAAAAAATGACGATCAAAATTGTAGCCAAAAAAGAAAAAAAAAAAAAATCAGTAAAAAATATGTTAAGGGGCAGGACAATGGCATGACAGATTACATATGAAATTTAAATTTAGATGCGACCAGGTGGGGTTTTCCTAAGAATATAATGTAATTCATTCATACAAAACTTACTCATGAGATGAAAGTGGGTTGATTATACGCCCATCTGTGGAACCTTACAATTTTGGTATTATAAAAGAAAAAGATATAAATTATTTTAAATTGGATGAAACCATTTGAATTTGCAGAGTAAACAACCAAGAAGTTTAAATCATGGCCTACAGCAACACAAAAATTTAAATGCCGATTCATCTTTTACAAACTGACATTTCTGCCATCAAAGTGGCATCTTCTGTGAATCAAGATGCCAGGAGCCTGAGATTGTTCTTATTGTTCTGTGATCAGTGCGAGACCCTCACAGTCGCTGAAGAATAGGCCTACTGTAGGCCAACTGCAGCTGGCAGCGACCCCGAAAGGGTTAGAAATCTGCAGGTGCTTGTTGCCAGCTTTAAACTGATAATAAGGTCTTCTAAATCTGTTCCTGGTGAAAAAAAAAAAGTTTCCTCTGAAAAATACCGTGGTATACATAATGTTGCGTTCCTGTAAAGCCTAATCATCATCAATATACCTTAAGATTTCATATGATTATTCGAATTTTGTAAACGCAGTGAAACAGGACCTCTTCCATATTTTTTGTGGATTTCAAGAAAGCATTTGATAAAGTATGGTATGCAGCCCTCTGGTCCACAATGAAACTATACAACATCAATGCCAACTTGATTAAAGTCATAGAGAGCCGCTACATCAAAGCCACCAGTGCAGTATACTACAATGACAATGTGGGAGAATGGTTCAGGACAACAGCTGGAGTCAGACAAGGCTGTCTACTTTCACCTACTCTTTTTAACAGATTCCTTGAGAGAATCATGGCGGATGCTCTGAAAGAAATACCATGAAGGATCAGTTAGCGTTGGTGGAAGAACAATCACAAACTTACGTTTTGCTGATGACATTGATGCTCTTGCAGGGAAAGAAGAAGAGTTTATCAAGTTAGTTAGCCATCTGGACAAGGCATCAACAACATGTGGGATGGAGATCAGTGCAGAAAATACTAATCTAATGACCAGCAACATCAAAGGAATCAACTCTGACATATGGAATTGATGGCCAAAAACTAGAAACTGTTCAAAGCTTCAAGTACTTAGGCTCAGTGGTGACGGATGAAGGATCAAAACAAGAAATATTGTCCAGGATTGCCCAAACAACTGGTACATTGTCCTAGCTCAAGACCATATGGAAATGCAAGAACATTTCACTCAGTTCCAAAATCAGGCTGATGCATTCCTTGGCCATTTCAATCTTTCTGTCGGATTGTGAGACTTGGACTCTTACAGCAGCGTTAGAGAGAAAGATACAAACTATAGAAATGAGATGCTTCCGAAGACTTTTAGGCATTTCCTACAGAGACTATGTTACAGATGAAGAAGTGAAGAACAGAGTCAGGCATGTCATTGGGTCCTATGAAGTGTTTCTCCCACTGTGAAAAATAAAAAAAAAGCAAACTAAAATGGTATGGGCACATAACAAGATCAAAAGGACTTGCAAAAATGATCTTACAGGGCACTGAACACGGAGGGAGAAGGAGGGGCAGACAGAAAAAGAGATGAGCAGACAGACAACATAACGGAATGGACAGATTTAAAGTTGGGTGAAGCCCCTCAAAAGGCTGAAGGGTGGAGAAGAGTGATTGCCCGATCATCCTTGGTGCCCCAAAGGTCATCTAAACTGAGGGATAATTGAAGTGAAGTGAAACGTAGTGGAGATTCTCAGCACCTGTCATTCTCTCCATGGTGAGAAAATTACAGCTTACAACTGAAATGTAATCTTTCCTTCACCCTGGCTCTATCTTACTGGAGACATAGACAGAGGCAGTTATAATGGTACCGGTATACTGTTAGTATTAATTAATTTTGAAGATGGTACCAGTACATTAACTCTAGATTTACTAGGACTTTCTTTCGTTTGTTTCGGTTTTTCTTTTCTTTTTTTCATAATAGCATTTTAATTTGACTAGATATTCTAGGAGCTGCCACAACCACAAATATCGTGACGTGTAAGTTTCATTTTCACGGAGGCGTTTATAGAGATGACCAAGTGAATCCGCAGAGAGAAAGAGAAAAAGCCGAACTCATTATGTGACGGCGTGTCTTTATATTAAAAACTTTGTATTAAACTTCATGCTGAAACGAAATAATCGAGGTCTTTCTCCCACATGGTAAACATGTTGTTGTTATAAAGTATTCATGTGTACGTTTAGTGGCAAGTGAGAATAAAAAGTGATAGCATACTTTCAGTTTGATATGATGAGATAAGCAAATTTGAATCAGAGCCTGTGTCTGGACAGTCTAGCTCTAGACCTAGATCTAGATTTGTCGGCCGAATGAACTTTCACCAGTGGTCCAGCCATGACGCTCCCCCCTCCAGCCTCCAGGATATAAATGTAGTCTCCTAAATCTAAAGTTCGTGGAACGAGGAATTTCTCAGTTTATCCAGTTTGGATAGAATAAATAGATCTTCGGA
The DNA here is from genome assembly GCA_038406235.1 of Peronia verruculata. NCBI lineage: Eukaryota > Metazoa > Mollusca > Gastropoda > Systellommatophora > Onchidiidae > Peronia > Peronia verruculata. The sequence continues at coordinate 8,503 of JBCAUA010020251.1, read as the reverse complement.
TTTCTCTGCAGTTTATGAAGTTTGCCGCCCAGTTTATAGTCTAGAAAGTTCATGAAATGACAGCATGGCTTAGCCTGGCTATTCTATACATCAGAGAAAAGTTGAATGGAGAAATAGCTAGAGGCTAGATTATTCTAGCTCTCTTGGACAAAGCTAATCTAGATCTTAGTCTAGAATTAAAGTCAAGACTCTAGATCTAGTCATATACCCTCGGTAGATCAACTATATTATGCCATAGCAATCTAGATATCTAGACCTACCAGGATACTAGATCTATTTCTGACCTAATCCTATCACTTTTATTCCACAGATCTAGATCTAGAATTCTAGAAAACAGATATTAAGATGGTGAGGAAAAAGATAGACAACCGCATTCGTGTCATGATAGAGAATGGAGTACAATCTCGACATCGTTCCATGTTTGTCATAGTTGGTGATCAGGGAAAAGATCAGGCAAGTATCATGACAGTAATGTCACAATAGATCTAGATTTAAAACCAAGAAGATAAAATCAGTGCTAAACATAAATAGTGATGTAGACATTCATTGCAGATTAGATTTGAGGGAAAAAAGAAAAGATCACGGCAGCTAGATCTAGATCTTTGTTTTATGTATATATTTTCTGTTGATTATGGCGTTAATTGTTCTCAGCATTTTTGTCCTACTTCACCCCAACACCCAATGAAGAAGGTGTCATATCCTATCTAGCTCACTGACTACTTTGTATGAGTAATTAACAAGTTGACATCCTAGACCCTGATTACATAGGGACACTCTGTATAACACCAATTCTGGGATGATAAAAGGGGAAAAGGCAGGGTGAAATCTTAGTCTTTATCAGTGACTGAATCAGAGGGGAACTGGCAAGTGAATGGATTACTACTTTTGCTTTTCATTGACAATCCCTTGTGATAAGCCATTTGTTCAATGGCATAATGGGCAAATTGAAACAATATGTACATCCATGATCTAGATCTAGTGTGATTCACATACATCATCATAGCAATAAATGGGAAATGGGTATCTGTATGGTGTGTCAAGATGTAGTTAGCTTCAATAAATCACTTTTTTCTTATTCATGGTTAATGACTTAATAAAAGGCTCTGTGTTACTGTATTCACTTCATTTCTGAATAGTCTTATAATTGTAGTTTTTTCCATGATATGAGATCGTCAAAATAATCTCCTCATGTGAAGATAGAACTTGATGAGACCAAATATCGTTCATTGAAAAATAATTTTACTATCCACATGGTTAATATTTTCTTTACAGGTTGTTATTCTTCATCACATGCTCAGTAAAGCAGAGCTGAAAGCGAGACCATCTGTATTATGGTGTTACAAGAAAGAACTGGGCTTTTCCAGGTGGGCTAGAATTATCCAAATGGATTGGCTAGCTTAGAAGAAATTATTGGAAATTTTGGAAACACTGTAGTATCTTAGAATTGTTTATCTTTTAGTCTCGGGAGAACCTTCTGTTTTATTGACAGCTCTGAATATTTAATTCTTTTCACTGAATGCGTGAACAAAATTTCAGTTTACCTATCATTTAGCTTTCATTAATCTTTGAAGTTGGTCTTCCATATTATATGGATGTGTTTCTCAGGTCTTAAGTTGAGGATAACAATCATTTCAGTATTTGTGGCAAAAAAATATTAATTAATGTTTGTTCCATTTCATGAACAAGATATAGTGTTGTTGATTTTTTTCAGTCACCCAAGGAAGAGAATGAAAGAATTGCAGAAGAAAATTAAAAGTGGCAAACTGAGCGCACGAGAAGATGATCCATTTGAGCTGTTCATTTCAGCAACCAATATCCGCTATTGTTACTATGCTGAAACACATAAAATTTTGGGTAACACATATGGCATGTGTGTATTACAGGTATGATATAGTGAGGTATAGTATTGTGAAACTGTCACGCTTGTTTACTGTCTATTTGAAAGCCGTCTTTACTCTACTGTGTGATTTGAACATGCATAGTGCAGCCTTTCTGAATAGTTCATTCAATGTAGTCTTCATTCCAACTTCATTTGTTTCTCTTTTATTGAGGCAACTATGCAATTAAAAGTTTCAAGAAACAAGAATGCCATGATGAACCTATATTGTCGCATTAGACACCTAGGGATTTCATTGTGCTCACTTGTATAACAATGAAAAATATGAGAAAAATAATCAACAGGGGAACTGAGAAAAATATCTGAAACATATCAATATTGACTCGAGGAAAAAAGCATCAATAAAAAAAAATTTAATAAAGAACCAGTACACAAAGACATTAACATACTCAGTCCTGGCACTAGAGATTTCAGTTACCTATAAATGCATACTCTATCTTTAATCAAAATTAATGAGAGATTTAGAGCTTTGCTTATTATGATGCTTGTTCATATTTTTCACATTTTAATGATTGTAATAGACAGGAAAGGTTCACAGGAACTGCACTGCTTTTCAGTCTCAATCATATTTGGTCTTATTATTTTAGTATTCTGAATTTGGTCATTTTGCCTCAACAGGATTTTGAAGCACTAACACCAAATTTACTAGCTCGAACAGTAGAAACAGTGGAAGGTGGCGGCATTATTGTGATCCTGTTGCGCACAATGTCTTCTTTGAAGCAGCTCTTTACAATGACTATGGTAAGAGTTTCAGAGTAACAGTATCATCTATACTATAAATCTGCAGCAAAATCCATGATAAGCTTATGAACTCAATAACTGCTGAATGTATCCGTTTGAAATTTGGCATGCAACGTTGTTTCTGCTTACCATAAGCCTGAAAAAAACTTCCTATGTTCAATGTTATTCTAAAAAGGTGATAATAATTGAATAGTAAACTCATAAGAGTATTTGATCTGACTTCAACACTTGACAGACTGATGCTTGGAAAACATCAAACACCCTTTCTTCTTGTAACATTTATTTTAATCATTAAAAATACCATTGAGGTGCATGCACTTGACATTCACTTTAAGTCACAGGACAGCATGGGCTTGATCTATAGTGTTTAAACAGCTGCCATGAAAATCAATGAGTTTGGACAGTGTTTAGTTTTGTCTTATAGAATGGCTTGAGAATTAAGACCAAAGGATATCTCAAGGAACCTTATGAGAAGCCACAGTCATGAAACATCAATGACTTAAGTAAACTTTTTAATACTTTTTTATTTTTTACTTTATTTTATATTTTTTTTTGGTTTAAATTCTGTCAGACAATTTGTTACTTAATATTAATATTTGATTGTATGCTTTGTTGATTCTCCTCATTTTGATGGCAATAATACATTGTTTTTCTAGGATGTACACTCACGATTCCGCACAGAGGCTCATCAGGATGTAGTTGGCCGCTTCAATGAAAGGTGAGATGGTTTCATAGCAGAAGCAAACTTCGCAATTTGAGCCATGTTATTCATCTTTCACTGAGCTTTGAAACGTTGCAAACAGATCACAAGCTCAGTTCTGTGTTGTCCTATCTCCATTAGGGCGATTTGGAGATATATATGTCATGTGAAAGAGGGATGATAGTAAATCTACTGTATACTTTAGTCATTTTACCTATCACCTGCCCAAACAGGTATATTTTGAAAATCATTTTGTCCAGTCTCCTATTTACAAAAGTAGTTTGCTAAACGCAACTCATCAATTTTCTCTAAATGTGAAAAATGGAGATAGGGCAACAGAGAACTGAGCTCATGAGATGTGATCTTCTGCTTTTGAGTTTTAGTTCAACAGTAAGATCACCATATATTGTCAGTGATGTACAGTTTTTCAGAAAATTGCTGGCGATAAGCTTGTCATATATGAGGCTGAACATAAGACAAATCTTTTCTTTAATGTGATAGTCTTACATTTTGATAGTTCTAAGTCATGTGTCAGCAAAGATGTAACTAGCAGTACAGTCACATCAATGGTCACAACTTATTAAATGTTCTTGACACTCAGGGCATACAATTTTGAACACTCAAAGTTCATTTTTCATGCAGTTATATTATCTTTGCTGTTCAATTGTTAGTAGTTTTAGCCATTTCTATTCCCCCTATTTATTATTTTGCAGATTTTTGCTCTCACTTGCTTCTTGTGAGAATTGTGTGGTGGTTGATGACAAATTGCACTTGATTCCTGTATCAACTCATGCCCTCAACATTGAGCCATTGCCACCAAAGTCACTGGTATGTCTGCATGGTTCAGGAGCAAAATTAGCGCAGTTGTCTCAGCTTTATTTTTCTGGTAACAAAAGTTATTTAAAAAAATAACAAAAAGAGAAAATTAGGTGGCACCATGCTGTCTTATAGTGATTTTTATTTGTAATTGTGGAGAAAATTAGGTTGGTATGTACATTTCTATTTTCTTTATGGAAAAAATTAAGACTAGTTTTTTTTCAGCTTTGTTTTCCTCAGAGACAGTCTTTTAATGTTTTGCCATATAGGCACAAGGACACTTAGTTGTTCATTTTTTCATATTTTAGATTTATTCAGGATTACCAACCCTTCTTGGTTTTCCTGGATTTGAGGCAAAAACTTTGGCACCCAGAAAAATGCTTAAAATCCTGGGTTTCCCAAGAATTAAATAATAATAATGACAGAGAAAAACACTGAATTAGCAAAACTAGTAACTTTTTTTTTAAGCTTAGTCAAGGGTGTGACATCCAGTAGATTGCACAGGTCTACATTTTTGATCTTGCCACATTGTCTATCAATCACACAGAGTTTTTGCTGTACCCTTGTTGCACATGGCACGATTCCCAAGTCAGAACAATGGGCATTTGTGTAATGTTATGGCCAGTGACTTCGATTGTCTCTCCTGTATCTAGATCTGTTCTTGATCAGACCTACCTGTTGAGTGCCATGAGCATTGACTGGGCTTCTGGTATTAACCAGCCCCCTCTCTAAGTTTTCTCACTCCATATGGTGAAAAGAAGGGGGGGGGGGGGCAGGATTGCACTCTTAGCCTGTGAAACTGCTGCAGTGCAGGCTACTAGGTTTCTGACTTCAAAGCACAAAAGCTGAGCAGCCATGTATGAAACTTTATGATGTGTGACAAGAGAAACTAGCACCGATTTCCAACCTAGCTCTCCCTGGCATCACATCAAAATCATACATTCTGAAGAAACATTGTATTCCATTAGGCAGAGGTACAGAAATGTGGAGGGAACAGAGATATGGTTGATGTTAAGCCTTATCATAGATTGCTATAATTAGTGACCCTGATCACGCTGGATTTCACCATAAATTCCACATTATACCTTTTTAATCATATTTTACATTTATATACCATGCATGTACATGATTTAGACCAGAATATTCTGAGGCATTTACTTTCATAAAACTATCAAATTGACCAAGGAACTTATTGTGAAATTCATGTAGTGACTGGATTTTTCTGGATATATTTCCTGGATTTTACTTAATTTAGAAATACAGTGCTTTTGACAATCTGTGTAGATAATTTGCTGTGCGCATAATTTCTTTGATTAGAACTGGAAAACAAATTTTAGCATCAGATTGTTATTAGTATGTAAAATCTCTAATTTAGGTAAAAACATCTATGTTCTTTTTGAAGAGAAATCTCTGCTTCAATCATGATGGGGTTGGAAACTCAGTCTTATTTGTGAATACTTTGCTGCAGTTTTATTGGCAGACATACAGGTGTATTAATTTCTGTATTCTATTAAGTTTCCTTTATCAGAATTCTTTTTTTCTCTGTACTTCACTATTTCTTGTTTTAGATCTTAACCTTATCGGCAAGTTTTTCATTGTGTCAAGTCCATCATAAATATAGTTCAATGCTGGTCACTTAGATAACGCTTTGACAATAATTTTTATTCTGTTTGTTATTCTTGTAAATGAAGCACAGTCAGTTCATAAACTGAGACATGAAGGGTCTGTTTAAGTAACTGTAATGAGGATGTAATTTTGCAGTTCTGAAGAGTAGGATTTCCCCACATTGAATTCAGACTCGCTAACAAAGGTGATATTTTGTAATTTTATGACGTGTCACTGAATTTCCTTTGAAACATGTGAATTTTATTGTTTAATACTTAATTAGATTACTATGTTTTTTTGTGTGTGTTTTTTTTTTTTTGTTATTACAAACATAATCTCTCAGCAGATGTTATTTTTCATGAAATCATGTTTTTCATTTAGGATGAGGCTATGTCACCAAGAGATGCGGAGCTGGAAGAATTGAAGACATCAATACAGGAAATGGATGTGACTACAGGAAAGATAATAAAGTTGTGCCGAACCCTTGATCAGGTTTCTTCTTCTGTTTTCTTTTTTGTCTTTGTTAGTTTGTTTTATTTTGCGTTGAAATAAGAGAAAATGGATACTTTAAATTCTAGCAATATTATACATCTTGGTGATCTGATATGATGGTTACCACATATTTCCTTTTTGACAAATAAAGCATAAATTATACTTGAAAAGATTGATAGAAGTTTTCAGACAAGGATTACTATATTTTGGTAGTAGAGAAAGATCCTGTGAATTTGTGTTGAAGGACCTAGTGATGCCTGTGATCTTAGAAGGACATATGGATAAAGAAAGCTTTCTTTGACATTTTTTGCTACAGGCTCAAGGTTTCCTGAAGTTTGTGGATGCCATTGTTGAGAAGACGCTGCGCAGCACTGTGGTCATGACAGCTGCGCGAGGTCGGGGAAAATCAGCAGCTTTGGGACTGGCCATGGCTGGAGCCGTTGGCTTTGGGTAAAAAGAAAAAAGGAAGAAGAAAATGTTGTTTAACACTATCTGTTCCTAAGGCCAAGGTCGGCAGTGAAATCCAAAGTCCACATTCTTGAGTTGAACTCTCTTTTAATATTATAAATGTGTTGGAAGTGTGTTCCTCATTTACAATAAGGTAATTTTTCATGTAGAATCTTTATGGTTGCTTTGGAAATTGCATGAAAACAGCTGCTATTATGGATCTTTCTCATATTTTTCAACCCATGTTTCTCATAAACCATCAGTCACAAAACCACCAAATTTTGCAGAAACATTCTTTCATCCAATATAAAGATTTTTTGTAATCGTTTATGTAAAAATGCGTTTATTGCTATTTTTTTTAAAACAGCACTAGATCTATATAAAATGTGTAAATTTTCACATTTTTGAGAAGAAAAAAATGTGGAAAAAAAAACTTTCTCAAACTTTGAAAAAATATAAGATCAAATCTTAGTCTTACATTGCTGCACACTTCCTGTAAGTTTCAAACAAATCCCATGGACAGATTTGACAGAATCTGGGTTTTATTGCAATAAAAGCACATTTTGGGTAAATCACGATTTTCTAAAAGTGTAGTGAGTGTCAGTCTTTTTTCCTATGATGATTTCTGTCTGAGGTGATTATTCCCTTCAGAATCCTCCAAGAACACAGCACTTCTTCCAGTTTTCTCTGCCTTCTGGCTCTTGCTTTCTTCCTGATAGCCTGCCTCTAAGTTTGTTTTTCTAATACTTAGTTGACTAAAAACATGAAGCCACTCAACAGCATAACGTTCAGCACAGTATAGGTTACAGGTGGAAATGACCTTGTATTGCGTTAGCTGCATACATCAAGCCAGTAGAGACAGTCTATCTTTGCTCACCGGCAAATGCGTGGCCCACGAGCACATAGGCCATGCGCGATCAGTCCATATATGAAAGTATTGTACTATGAACGGAGAATGGAATGTATAAGTTTCTCACAGTCCCATGAAAATAACTTATTGTTTGGGCATGGAAATTTACATTGAAGGAAGTAAAGGTTACCATTGGTTAAAAGGAAAGCGGTCGGATTTTGTATCAATACCAAATTTGAAGGGTTCTAGCCAATGTATAGTTGCTTGTCTGGGCTATGGACTGAGAGCATTTTGATTAAAAAAACAACAATTATGCACTTACCTCACTGTGCAGTAACAACAATTTTTGGTCCTAGAAATCAACTTTTGACCCAAAAATGCATTCTATACTATCAATAAGAGGTCAAAGACTAAAAATATCACTAGAACACAAAATCGACAAATTTGACCCTCAACATCGATTTTCACTGCCGACCTTGGAATTTTTATTTAATCTTTTGTTCCCGAAACTAACGGAGAATAAATACTCTTTGAATTATGATGTAGGACTGAAACCGGGATAATTGATTGCCACTGACCAGTGGTGGATGAGATCCATCATGCTACATGTCATCATAATAACTGATGCTGCCTTTTAATATATAATAATATAAGTATAATATACTTCTGTTTCTCACTTGATGACATTTTGTAGGCTCATACTATCTTGACAAGAAATTGTCAAGCTGTAGAATATATCGCTGGTGGAGTGATGAAACCTCGTAACCCACAAATTTTTCGAAAAACTTTTTTTTGGCTTATTGTCTTCTCCTAGGTCTACTTCACATTGTGTCAAAAGCAGGAAATAAAATTCGAGATGGAAATTATTTAAAATGGTGAATAAAAAAACCTCGTATGTTTGCCACCATGATATCTTGGCGTGATGAAACCTCGCAACCCTCACCTGGTGCGCTGA
>JBCAUA010020241.1:0-12743 GCA_038406235.1 Peronia verruculata | reverse complement strand
CCCTCTTTGCAATGCTTGTCTTATACCTCTTGTACTTGGCAAAGGGAAGTAATCTAACTGGCTGAAAAAATGGCTCACTGTTTTGTTTATAGAATGTACACTAAGAATGGGTCTCATGGCCAGTACTTATAATATGAGCACTTGAAAATACAGAGTAAAACTTGAAATCTAGACTAGAGGGATAACCCAAGTCTTATAAATACAATCAAGGATGTCAAACGTCCTACTTTGGCAGGAAAACGAGACTTTTTGGCTCTAATCAGATTCTTTGCTCACCTCTTTTTTTCGCCTTCTTGAATAAAAATACTGCAGTTTTTACATTTTACCACAAAAATTTGGTGTGAAAAAAGTACACGGTGAAAGGCTTCCTACCTCAATATAAAAACAAGATTGATCTCCTTGATACAATGAAGACAAAGTTTATTGATAGTATTTTTGGGATATTTGATTTCAGTTTTTACCCAGTGGTTGGATCATTGAGCCGGCCAAGCAAGAAAACAAAGTGTACTCAATTGTGACTTTTCTTATGCAGGTAAAGCTCCGATTCCTCAGCCTCATCATATGTGTTATTGTCTTGTGTGACCATAACTTTATATGAAGAAAACAAAGTGTACTCAATTGTGACCTTTCTTATGCAAGTAAAAACTCCCATTCCTTTACCCCATCTTATGTGTCATTATTTTGTCTGACCATAACTTCATATGAAGAAAAAAGAGATTGTTTGATCCCAATTTCTGGTGAATAAGAACAGATTGTGTGACTTAACTGCATGCAAACAGAATTAAACCTTTGAAAAGTGTAGGATATATGACCAAAGCTATATGTCTTGCGCCCAGAAGAAATGATTCGGAAGTCGTTTTGGGCGGTCGCGAGTTATGGCCGTTTTTTTTACTACTTTCCAACTCAGATGTCCAATTTTTCTGTTCAGATTAAAAAAGGTTGAATTTTTGTTTTGTGGGAAAAAAATAATAATGTTTTAGTATCTCTCAGTTGGAAAATTCTTAAAAAATGGCCGTAACTTGAAATCTCCCCGATCGACTTCTGACTCATTTGCCCTGGGTGTGAGACATATGTATTGAATTTTTGTGCAGCAGAATAACAGGATAACCAGTGAAACTTTCATCATCCAAGATCAGTCTGTATATTTTTAATATTACAGATGTGCCAGTGGCATAGGGTGATATTTCATTTTTTTTTTTTTTTTTTACATCATCCATATTTTTCAACTGTATGTTCAAAAGTTCATATTCAACTAAGCTCAGACCTCGAAATCCCAGGCGGAGTGTTTGTACCCCCTGCTAAAAATAGAACTCCCACCTAAAAATAGAACTCCTTGCTCCACCATGAGATCCAGGAACAATTATCACTAATTGCATGCATTGTTTTTTTTGTTATGCTATTAGCAGTGAACAGTTTGGAGTGTTTGTCCCACCTGCTAAAAATAGATGGGGATTTCCAGCCATTCACTTGGTCAGAACAAAACTATTGTTAGACATATTTGGAACCTAGCCAGGTGTGGTCAAACTTCAAAGATTGTAGCATGCGTTTTCATGGCTAGAGGTGCACTGAGATAAAATGAATGTCAACTCCTCAATTACATTTTCTATGTTCTTGCATTTTTTTTTATTATTTTTTTTTTAAAATTTTATTTATGTTCTTTAAAAAATTTTATGGGACTTAAATGAATTTCAACTGATTAATTACATTTTCTATGCTCTTGCGTATTTTTTTAATGGTTTTAGTGTTTCTTTTGTCTTTCCATCGTAGAAAATTAAATATAAATCAAGCTGTTGATAGTCATGGGTTTCAGGCGTTGAAGCAAGGGGTCACGAATGTAGAAATATTTGGAACCCCTGTGGTACAAATTGTTTTCTTCACTCTCGTCCTGATCTGACTGACATTACATCTTCTCTCACCAGATTGACTTTGGTGGATCCAGCGAATCCTCCGGCACCCTGCCATTCCATGACATGATTTCCCGCTACCCACTTAGCATAGCCGACCTGCAGCAGTACCTGAAACCTGCAGTCCAACTGCTGCGGCGCAAGTCTTTGAACTGAGGATCTGGGTTTCCAACAACGCTGTCTCTTCTGCACCGATAGCAATTGTTTCCGCAAATCATCAATGTCTCATAATGTTTGCTGAAATATAGTTGACACTTCGCTCTATCATTATCAGTCTGTCCTTGGAGAACAGTTTGTTAGTCACGTCTGAGCTATATACATTTTTAAAAAAATTTGATTCAGAAAGTATCATGTTATGCTGATATGCTATAATGTGATGAAGGACTACTGTTTTCATCACTGATTTTGATCATCATTGTTGTCAGAAATACGAGGAAAATGAAAATACAGTGGTCTCCGCCTAAGAACCCGGTCGTCGGGAGACAAAAAAAGCGGGCTCTTAGGCGGACAGTTTCTTAGGCGAATTGAAAAGTTACGCAACCCCTCTGACCACAGACTGTCTCCACTACTAGGATTAGTTGATTGTTACCGTTAGTTAAAGAAATATCTATGTGAATAACTACAGCCTTCTTCCCTATGTGTGTTATAATTAGATGTAGCAATTCCTGATCATTTTAGCGTATAATAGCATCAATATTGCCGAACGCTTGAACGCCATGTGAGCTTTCACATAACGGTATCATTGTTTAATAACACGATATTGCTATGCTACCACGTGGGTTATGACACTAAAGACTCAAGTGTTTACAGACCGACCGAAGGAGCAAAACAGCTGACCAGTCAGGAGGCTAAACTTACACCTCCTTATCCACAAAGCCAATCACAAGTGCTGTCCCACGTGTTGTCAAACAAAGAAATGGTTACGGGTAGTCAACAACGTGGCCTGATTATGCAGTCATACATCAGCCATCACTTCCACTCCTTTGTCTACCTGTTCCCTCCACCCCCGTCCCCATTTTACTGCACATCTAGCACTGTGCGTTTCTCTCAAGAGGACAGCATGATGTAGAATTAGACCATAAGTACCCGGATATCTTGGTCTGTCACTGGGCTCTTAGAGGGATTTTTTTATTTGGGAGCACCCAGAGCGGGTTCTTAGAGGGGTAAATTACAGAGAAAAAATTCCGTTTCACAGCAGGGGCGGGTTCTTAGACGGACCGGGCTCTTAGGCGGAGGGTTCTTAGGCGGAGACTACTGTATACATTTGTTCTTTTGGTTATACATATGTGGCATACTATGTTTGTCATAATTTTTTTAAATACATGTATGTGGGTTGACAGGTCCAGCTTTCCTTGAAAAAACAACATGAAATTTAGAAAAACATAAACATGAACATACATGTACATGTATTACTGACAACGATGCTATGAAGAATATACGTTCCAAATTTGAAGTGGGTTCAGAAATAATAGAAAAAAAAATAATAAAAAAGAATGAAACACACACACACACACACACACACACACTTTGTATACATATACCTTGAACAGAATTTTACTGTGTAAATTTTAATGAACCCACCGTGTCAGGCACAACATAGCCGTTAAATCCCAAAACAAAGAAACAAAAAAAGAAAAAAAGTCTTCTGCCAGGAAGCACAATGAGGAGAACTCTGAGATCTACTGACAGGCAACTTCAGGAGAAGCGTCAGGAGCAGAACGTCTTCTTTTACTCTACCTATGTCGATCTGTTAACAGCGATGGCCTTTGGCGAATCATGGCTAAGTATGATATCCCAGAAAATTCATCACCATCATACGGCAATTACACGATGGGATTGGCCCGAGTCCAAGGCAACGCAGAGACCTCAGAAATATTCCCTGTCTCCAACGGAGTCAAGCACGGCTGTATTCTTGCCCCCAATTCTGTTCAGCCTCATCATTTCAGCCGTGCTGATAGATGCTTTCATAGGCGCTGACGTTGGCCTGCGATAATTTTGGGCTCACAGCCAGCTCAGAGAAGACTGAGGTGATGCACCAGCCACCTCCAAGAAAGCCGTTTACTGAACCAAATATCGTCATCATTGGGCAACAGCTGAATGCAGTGGACAAGTTCACAAACCTGGGCAGTATGCTCTCTTGCATGGTTGTCATTTATGACGAGGTGAATGCTAGACTCACCAAAGCCGCGCTGCCTTCAGCAGGCTCCACAAGAACGTTTGGAATAGGCATCACCCTGGTGATTATGCTCAAGGTATACAAGCCCATGGTTCTCACCACACTGTTCTATGGATGTGAATCATGTACGTCAACAAACACTATTCCAACAAGCTAGACTACTTCCACCCCACCAGCCACTGAAAATTTCTTGGCAAAAAGTGGCAAGATAAGATCCCTGACACAGAGGTGCTGACTCTATTAAACTTGCCAAGCACCTGCACCATTTCGATGCGCAGGCCATGTAGCTGACGTGCCAGAACTAACTTCTCAAGAAACTTGTTTTGCGAATCTAACATGTCAAACGCTCCCTCGGAGGCCAAAAGAAGCGCCTCAAAGACATCCTGAAATTTTCTCAAAAGGCCTTGACATCAGCCATGACACATAGGAGCTGATTGTAATGGACAGACCAAAGTGGCGTTCAGCTGTGCACAGAGATGCCAGACTCGGTGAGGCCAACAGGATCGCTGCAGCAGAGCAACGCAGACACACCAGGAAAAGCATTGCCAGCAAGTCCCCGACAGCTGCCAGCATCCCCTGCCCAAACTGTCAGGACCTTCTGGGTGTTGATTGGCCTGATCAGTTATCTACGCACTCACGGAGCCCAACCACCCGACCTTTAGGATGACGATGGTCCTCGTCGATCCTGACAGATGAACCACGATATGTATTTTCTATTCAAAATGAATCTGGCATGCATACCTCGAAGACAAGGCACATGAACGGAAATGGGCAAATCAGTCAGCTGCACCCTTAGACCCATGCATGCTCACCAATGAGATCTTTCATTCGCCAGGCAAATAACCCTCTTTCTTTGGACAGAGGACTAGTCGAACAAATTTAGGAAGAAAAATAAAACATTTTTGCGCTTGCCTTTAAAGTTCAGAGCACTCCTACTTACAGTGCTTGTTCAACAGATGTAGGTGTTTCTGGCAAAGTTAATAAAGCAGGCAAAAATAGCCTCCATTTCATACGATCAAATATGGACCCAAACTGTACAAAAACCCAGACAAAGATATGTTGCAACAAGACTGAAAGGACTGAGCACACGACACGATGTTGTTTGGGCTGGATTCCGCTAGAAAAACACGCTCATGAAATTGAATTGTTGAAATGGTAGTTTTTGTTGGTATTAGTTTTCACACATATATGCTTTGTCAATATTTTCAGATAAGCTCCCTGATCGAAACAGATGCTAGTATAAGCAAGCTTCATTGTTATGCCCCCCCCCCCCTCCCCCCACTTCCCCCTCCATCCGTTCCCCTCATTTTGAAGCACTAGAACCGGCTGGTACAACTAGATGTCTCAACGCTACGGGAACAGAAATAAGCGCGGAACATAATTTACGAGTAGAGTAAAACATGCTTTTCCACAGACGCATAGGTTACTACTAGAATCTTAGGTTATGAAGCTTGAATGTGATTGCTGTCATTTTGTGAGTGGGGAAAAGATATGTATGTAACAGCTGCAACAGTGCGCTGATAAGGTGACATGAACCAAAGTTTTATACGGTTGACATGGCATGAGAAGAGTACTGAGCACATTTTTCAGTGTCTTCAGCTTGTTTCCGTTTCATGTGAGTTAAAAGTACATCATAGCACGATGCACTTTCACTCGTTACATCATCTTTACAAGTTTATTTAAGAAGAGCTTCAGCCTTGATCGGTATGATCTTCAAAAGGGTTATTCGTGTATCTGCGCCATAGTTGAAGTTGAAATTAGAGACCAAGAAAGAGCGAAACTCATTCCTTTTGAAAATTGGAAAAAGTTATTTAATATACATTTGTTTCGTGGTTGTATGCCATACAGTGTTTGTATATGTAATGGGTTGATGGATCTGTGTACTCCCAATTTTCCCGTGAAACATGAATAAAATTCAGAAAAAGATAATGCATAATATTAAAACCAATGAGGAATGTATATTCAAAATTTGAAGTCAGTTCGCACGCTCAGAAATAAAGACGCTCAGCGTAAAAGGTGGAGATCGTGGCAATTGAATTTTCATAGCCTTTCTATAGAGTCTCCTTCTGGTACCGTGTTGGAGCCGTTTTGGAGCATAAGGCTGATGTTCCTGGCACCAAACGGTACATTTGTCATATCAGAAGAGGTCAAAGTTAAAAAAAAAAACAAACAACATAATAATAAAATAAAACGATTTTGATATTTTGATCCTAAAGCCTTATTTTCAGGACCAGCACTCGCACTTACAGGAGTAGGGATTTGGTTGGTGGTGATATACAGTTCTGATTAATTTTGAATGAAATGTTCTATGAAGCGTTACATTTTCATTTCAATTAAATATTTATGCTGTTAAATTTATCACTACACTCATTTTAAGAACACAATTCATTTACTGCTTCATTTCCCCCCCCCCCCCAATAATTTGATTTTTAAGGAAAGGAAACAAAGCATTACCTTTGATGAACAAATAGTCGAAGTCCAGTCATTGTTTCTTACTCGAAAATAATCACAATGGCAGTTCCGCGTTGAAAAAGAAGCAGAACAAAACAAATGCAGAAAAGTGTAGAAGGTATAGCGGGAAAATCTGTCGATCCATATATCCCATATCTGTCCTTCTGTTTGTCTGTTAATCTGCCTCTAGATTCTAGTCTATATAATAACTGAAATTATGATTAAAAAAAAACAACTAATATTGTTAGTACTAGAATCCGGCAATGCGGTAAAAACAACAATATAGTTTAAAACAAACAAACAAACAAATACGATAGAAACACTTAATACCAAATCACATCAATCCATACACGTTACACTCTTTCTTTCCTTCTTTCCCGCTCCCTCTTTCTATGTGTTTCAGTATGTGTTTATCTATTATCTATTAAAGATTCTTCCCCCGAGGGGCCCTGGAACATATAATGTACGTTTTTTGCTACCACCAGCAGGCGGTGAAAGCCCGCCATCGATCCCAGGGGTGATATCTTTTCTCACTCCTAGCTCATATTTTCTGTGCCTTTCTCTTTCCGCTCGTCTTCTTGACGTGTAAACGCATCTTATCTTGTTTGGCACTATAATACCGTGATCTTGCTAATATGCCTTTAAACCCCAACACAAACAAACAATTCATCGTCCAAAAGAGGGTCGAGATACGAAAATGTTGTTACATCAAAAGCCCTTAACAATGATAAAACTCGCGATATAAGGTTAATAACAACAATAATGATAGAAACAATAATAATAGTAATGCTCTATCTATATTAGTAATAGACCTAGTAGAATATAGACAATAATTTATAATTCGGCAAATTTTTAATTCATGAGAATTAAGAACAGTAATTAATGATTATAAAATTTACAATCAAAGGGGAGCGGAGGAACTGCCGGTTTTAAATAACTCAAACGGGCACCAGCAATTCTGAGTACCCTGAACATAATACATACATTAAATTTTATGTTATGTCCATCATATCCAGTTTTGGGGGGGGGGGGGCGGGGGGATGAAAACACACACGACAAAAACATGACAGCAGATAAAAGTATGACAACAGATAGCGCTAAACATGTCTTGCAATCCTAAGAATACATCAGTGAAAATAATGAGATAATTACTTTTTTTTCCCTACATATTTTGGTAAAAACCGCGTATTTGAGCGTTTCTTAGTCTCTTGTAATTGTCAATATAAGGCTAATATGGGGCGAATTTCAACTATTTGTGAGACCACGGTGTAACCTGCGCGGCCACGCTAGACGCCTCATGCATTTGAGTTACCTCGTACTGCTCTATATGACATGCATTCCCCGATCACACATACGAGCAGAAAGGGAACATGTAGATCAAGAGAATTGGTGAGACAACAGTGAAGATTGTGTCACATGTAGAATGGGAGAATACAGAATTTTTTTTTTTTTTAAAATGGGGCCCCCCATGGGGGGGGGGGGGGATCACAAAACCGCTGCATTTATGAAAGCATATGAGAGAGATATCGCAAAGAGATACTTAAAAAATATGAACAAAAGAATATGTTGAATGGCAAACCATCCTTACCTTACATGGTCCTGCCATGACGGTTGATCGTACTTGATGAGAAATGGTCGCTGTGTGGCTTGTGAAACGATTGATTATTATGTGGATGAAATCACCAGTAAATTGGAAAAGATATATATGGCAAGTCTGTGGTGCTTGCCAAACCATCAAAGGCAGTTTAGCCCTGTACTGATGAACAATAATTTTCCTTTTGTGTGCTGCCCTGGTTAATCACCTAATATTGCGGTGTGGTTATAGAAATGTTATGGTTCTTTATCATAGTTGCGCAGGAAGCAAATCTGACAGACAGAACACCTGCTTTGGTCGCAGAAACACTAAATATCCTGGCATGAAATGTAGAGTTCTTTACGGTATTTGGGCATTATTCTCAATTTGCCTTTAACAGTAAAGTTATGTATGACGAGAAGTACCCATGATATATTGAGGGATAAATTGAACCGCTCTCAAATTGTCAAAAGAGGTTCAAAACCTGTAACAGATTAGCAGCCGAAAAGTTTATAGTTTGGGCAATTCAAATCAGAACTCGTGGACTTGACACTTGGACGATAACAGGCAACGATCAACTGTTTGTGAGATTTGCCCGCTATTCAGAAAAATGCTCGTAGAGATAGGCCTATCATTAGATTATGTGGTTTGTATCAGCCAAGAGACAGCCAGCAGTGTGTAAGAGAGTCCCTCTCTCCTCCCTTGAAACACATTTTTCCCATGCTGACAATGCACACCTTCTGTAGTGGGTTTGTTGACAAGCCTTTCGTGAGCAGTACTGAATGCCCCCCCCCTTTTTTTTTAAAATCCTTAAAAAAAAATAATTAAAAAAATCATACAATATATAGGTAATAACTCAAGTTCTAATACTAGTCAGTAACCTAACTGAAGTTAAGAAATCAGCCCTCTCTCTCTCTTTTTTGTAATTAATCGACATATTTGTTGTTCGCTAAGACCGTACCCTTTTTGCAAGTATTGCTGCAATTTTTTTTTTTTGTGGCTTAGCGACTCTCATGAGACTTTGATCTGGTAGTTGATAATAATTCATTGTCAGACCTTTCCCCATGTCCCCCCCCCTCTTTTTCCTTTTTTGATGATATTTTGTGATGGGGGGGGGGGGGGGAGGGGGAGGGAATTCTTTGTCCTGGGCATAGTTCATTATACTTAATCCCATAAACGTCGTGCGCAAAAAAACACTGTATGGGCAACAGATTTAGGCCCGAGGTTCTTGACTATGAGCGACAGACTTTAAAAAAATTAGTGCATAATTTTTTAACTTAGCTGTCCACCATATATATATATATATTTTTTCTTTTGACTGTCTCGCTTTTTTTAGAGGTTGCTAATTTTTTGCTGAAAAATGTTGTGGGTAGAAACTTGGAATTTGGAAATTTTCCCTGGACCGCGGCAGTCAGGCCTGCTCTTCCATCGATTTTGAACTGCTAAAGGTTCTTTAACGTGCGTAACGTACACACGGGACCTCCGAAATATATTTGCCCTTATCCGAGAAGGCTAGACATCGGGCTTCCCTACCCACAGGAAGCTAGGGGACCGTTGAATCACTGAAAAAATGCGGGTTTTCGATCTTCGTGTTCGCCATACCCATTGAGCCACTGCGTCCCCCTCCAAGGATCCCTATACAGTAGTCTCTGCCCAAAAACCTACTTTGCGGGGAGACAAAGGGAGCTCTTAGACGGACGGGTTCTGAGGCGGATTGAAAAGTTAGGCAACCCATCTGACAACAGATTGCCTTCAATACTATGATTAGTTAATCGTTGTCATTAGCTAAAGATTTATCAATGCAAATAAGAACAGCCTTTTTCCCCATGTGCATGTTGTAATTATATCTCTAACAATTCTTGACCTTTCTTAGCGTATAATTACAATCAATAATGCCCAGCATTTAAACGTCAAGTGAATTTTTCACATAGCGGTATTACTGGGGAATGAAAACATGATATAGCTTTGCCATCCTACGGATAATCTTATGCGCACAAGTGACTTAAGTGTTTACAGAAGGACCGAAAAAGCCTAACCATTGACCAGTCAGGAAGTTAACCTTCACACCTCCTTATCCATAGAGCCAATCACAAGTGCTATCCCACCTGTTGTCAAAGAAATGCTTATGATTTGGTCCACAATGTGGCCTGATTATGCAGTCATACATCTTAACCATCACTTCCACTCCTTTGTCTACCTGTTCCCCCCACTTCCGTCCCCATTTTACTGCACATCTAGCATGTGCGTTTCTCTCAAGTGGACATTATGATGTGAAATTATGCCGTAAGTACTTGCTTGCCTTGACCCGACACTGGGCTCTTGAGTAGATTTTTTTCTTTGGGGACGGCTTCTTAGAGGGGCGAATTATTCAGAAAAAAACATTATTTTGCAGCAGATAGAACTGCTCATGCGCATTCTAACAACAACATCCGTTCAGCATGCCTGCTTTAGGGTTAGCCTGTTCACGCTTAATGGAGGGAACCTTCAGTGTGATTTGGCTGACAATATGCAAACATTTAGTTGATTTAGTTTTAATTTCATATTGTGGTAGATTATTACCAAAGGCGAGACATGGATGAGCACATTTTTTATTATGTTGAACACGGTGAATTAGTGAACATCAAAGAAATAGACAAATCTGTGAATGCTTGGATGACAAAGATGCAAATAATGAATTCATCTGAAGGAATCCGGTATTACCTATAATACTAGAGTCAATTATGGATCCATGAGAGAAAGTCTACTATTAGCCATTCTGTGAAAATTGATCAGAGTCAGGAAGGCTTTATTTAAAAGATCTCTGCCGGCTGCTCATAATTGCCACAAGGAGCATGGAAATCTGCATTGGAGAAAAGCCTTAACATTTAGATAAAAGGTAGCATTGAAATGTAACAAAATGGTTGAAAATGATGTATTTCAAGCCTTATTTAAAAATTTTTCTTAAGTTGGGGGGAGGAGGGCATAGTCCACGACCTCCCTAGTTAGATTTACCTCTGTGACTCAGTTGGCACCTCTGAAATAAGACTGCTATGTTTTAGATGAGTTTTGGAACATCCATAGATAACAAAACCAGTGACACAATTTCAGAGGTATAAACTATTTGCTCTTACTTTGCAGGTACTGTGATGGCTCATCCAAATCCAAGGAGAAAAACTCTATCGCCTCATTTTCTGTTTCTGATGAACCAGTATCTTTATCATTGTCAAGTCAGTCTACCACTTCACAGGTAGGAATTTCCATTATGATGGTTATATTGAGATATGTTAATTTCCTGAGTAATGCATCTCAGAAAAAAGATTTACCATCTCAAATGAAAATGGAAAATGGGCAATTATATTTTTAAGAGATGAGCCAAGTTTGAAATTAACTTTCAGAATATCTGCTATATTTCAGTAAGAGCAAGAAAAATGCTCGTAGGTGGTAGATCTACAGTGCTGATGTGTTACCAGTAATTTTGCCTCTCAGTTGACCTTCAGTAATTTTCATTTGGAAGTTTTAGTTGTATCACTGTCTTGCACAACATATATGAGAGATCATAAAGGTCTGTTTACTGTTTAATTTTATTATTACACAGGCGCTGTTACTGGCAGTAGTCACACAGAAAGGTGTTGTGCACATATTTGAGCACACTTTAAATGGGTAAGCAGAAAAATTTGTGTGTGTGTATGTGTGTATTCATGCTTATATGTCAGGGACGGGAGTGAGAAGTTGAATAGTTAGTGTCTGAAAATGCAACATCTTTTTAAGTTTAAGAATTTCTCCACTTGAGATATTTAATTCACAAAAAATTCTCTAACAGTATATTTGTATGTTTTTTTGTTTTTTTTTTTTCAGAAAAAAGAAAAAACCAATGTTGTCAAAAGTCAGCATTAAGGCATGTCTAATGAATGCCAGTGGAGACAATGAAAACACACTGGTGCCAATTTTAGCAGCCTTTGTGGATGGTGGAAAAATTTCTGTGGCCTATGGAAACCCTGTCAAACCTCAGTTTGAAAATGTGGTATGTGTGTATTTTCTTCTTCTTGTTTCATTTTTTAGATTTTGTTTTTTTAAGGTGACAGTGTTGTGTTTTGGGTTTTTCTTGTGTGTGTGCATTTTTAGTCACTGATGTTTTTCTATGCATGTGTGTATATATGTTCTTTGTTATAATTATAATATTAGCTCGAAGCATGGCTTTGATATTTTGAGATTTTATACTTTGTCAGGATATATTAATTGTTGTTCTTTTATTTTCTGTGTTGTAGGTTTATGACCATACAAAGCCAGAAGTAACTATATCTGTTCAACCCACAACCAGGTCTCTAGCTAAAGAGGAATATTCTCAGGTAAGTAGATGTGTCAACTTTTCTCTTTATGGAGAGGCATCTGCTTATTGTGTTTTTGATGCCAGGTCACTAACTTTATGGTACAAAGATGTCTTTTCTATGTTGCTCTCTGTAATGGATAATGATTATACATGTTGGGTATACACAAGTGTATGTTGTGAGCGATGTTCAGCTGATTGTAATTGTATATGCTGGGCCCATGCAAGCGTTAGCATAGTTGCCAAGTGTCCCGTATACTACGGAATTGTTCCGTATTTGAGCATCCGAGTCCGATAATCCGTTTTTAAGGGCCAAAATCCGTATTTGCATGGATA
>JBCAUA010020240.1:0-27006 GCA_038406235.1 Peronia verruculata | reverse complement strand
AAAAAAAAAAATTACACTGAGGGAAAAACGACAACAACAACGATGAATCGAACATGCTGTCGAAGTCATTTCCTTTCTCACCGCCGCACTTAATGTGTGAACAATGAAGGCTTAGGCACTAAACTGGCTGTTCGGTATTTCCAAAACAGTAACACATGTACATGAATAAGCAAATAAAAGTCGTATCAACAAAAACTCATATGCAATTTATCTACCTGACGATATACTACAACTTGCGCAGCAATTATTTGACCGTCTCAGGCTTTCCTTCACACTTTTTCTCATTATTATCTCTGAGGCCAGATTCCATCGTGAAATCTCCTCCATATTCTACCACCTACCAGAAACCAAGGGCGAGACAGTACGCCAGTAATGGGTCAACCTCGCTATAAAAAGTCCTGCAATTTCCCAGTCTCTTCCCCACTCAGTGAGTTAATGGTTCCTTGGCTTCCTGAGATTGGAAGCTCGATGTCTAGTCTTCTCGGGGAAGAGCCAATTTATTTCAAAGGTGCCGTGTATACGTTAATGCAGGTTCAAAGAACTCCTAGCAGGTAAAAAACAGAAAGATGAGCAAGGCGGAGACGCCGCCGTGCGACCAAAGTTTCCAATTATTAATTCCAAATTTCTATTTAAAAAAAAATCAAAATGTTTCTCCTGACCAAACTGGGCCGGCATTTAAAGCTGAGCTAATCCTACTAATTATTATCTTAAGACTGAAAGACCACATACAAATTGCCCATGGACACCTGGATAAAGAGTAGGCGGAAATGTCGCGATTGTCGGAGCAAAATTTCCAAATTCCAAAATTTCCATAAAAACTTCGTCTCACCGAACTGGCACGCATTTAAAGCCGAGATAATCCTACAGTCTCAGGACTGAAATGCGACATTACATAATGAAAACAACAACAACAACAAAATCCTATATGCACAAGTGGTTACCATAGTAACCCGTTCTCTCTGTAATGAAGATGCTTTGGTCCGTTGGCAACAGGTCCGTTGTGACGTAAATGCATCATGTTCATCCCGCATATACTCCTTGTTTTAAATATAGGCCATTATGCCCAGGTTTGACTCTTGTAATTTTCTAACTTTCCACATCATTACACTACTTTAAAAAACACCAGTTGTATTGTGGACCACACTCCAAAACAAATCGATGTGAACTGGAAACCGCACTTCTAAAGACCCATGTGACTGAGCAATACCACTGCGTGAATTATAACTGAACAGTGGTTTACATGCATGGCTGCGTGTATGTCATATTAGACACGTATGGTGGCTACCAAGCATAAGTCACAAACTGAAATATATGAATACATAAAGAAAAATATATACGAAATAAAATACACTGTATATGTGAATCCTGCATTCTGTCCACTACTACAGAAACTTCCTCTCCTAAAAACGTAAAGATCACAAAGGGACAAAATAAAATATATGAATACAGAAAGAAAAATATATACGAAATATGTTTGTGAATTCTGTATTCTGTTGCCACTGTCCACGAGTACAGAAACTTTGAAAGAAAATGCAGTGTCAAGTAATGCACAATCCTGGCGCGGTCAGTCACTCTATGGGAAGCTGGAGTAGATCGGACACTGAGAATGTCCACGGTGCAACGATCACCAGTTTATTGTCTTGGCGAATATTCCATCTCATCTTAATCTACCTCACTCCTGACTGCGCCGCAGTCTTCAGGCCGGGATTGGACAAAATACAAAACCACCTACAACATCATCGTTGTATAGTTGGAGAGAAGAAGGAGAAAGGATGACCCTAGCATTGAGATAAAGATCGAGACGATATGAGGAGTACGGATGTGGATGAGACAATCCACCCGACTACATCCTCCTCCCTCAAGCGATTCGGCTATTTCCTCTTCCATATCCGTGTCTCATGAGAATGAGATATAATAATCCAAAAGGAAAGTGTGTGTGTCCCGGGGGGGGGGGGGGGGTTGTAGGAACAAGGGATTTACCCACCTACATCATTCTGTCCCCCTCAAGCCATTCGGTAATTTCCTCCTCTGTATCCTGTTCT
The DNA here is from genome assembly GCA_038406235.1 of Peronia verruculata. Lineage (NCBI taxonomy): Eukaryota > Metazoa > Mollusca > Gastropoda > Systellommatophora > Onchidiidae > Peronia > Peronia verruculata. The sequence continues at coordinate 24,964 of JBCAUA010020240.1, read as the reverse complement.
CAGTGTCGTCTCTTTTCTTTGCCAATCTGAATCAGACAGCAAGAGAAAGGCCTACACGAAAAATAACGATGGCTAGACGACCGTACTAAGAGGAGGACCAATGTAGAAGAAATGACTTACCCACCTACACTTTCCTACGTCCCTGTGGTCACTTTCCCCTTGGTATCCTACCCCCGTGCCATGCGTTCTCTTAGTCACGTGAGTGCGAGTGCTTCATTCCTTTCTTATCTCCCAAGTCAATGCCGACCAAATCCAAAGGCATGTAAAGGTTGATGAGAAACTTAGAACTCCAGAGCACTCTAAAAATCCACTAGTCTATCTCCTATGACCCAAACAAGAGCATTATCGGGGTCTCCTTAGAGCACACACTGAGTACATGTGTTCAAACTGTCCATACTATGTCCATAACTAATAATAAAGACCCACCTTGTAAAGTATGAATACGAAGACGATAATGAATAAGACGATAATGAATAATTCGTAAATAATAAATTTAAGCTAAGTTCTCTCCCTCACTCTAACTCTCTCTGTCGGTCAGACTTTTCACACCTCCCGCCCTGCTCTAGTATCTGACCAACATTTATATCAAGCTATGGCCATTTTAAATCACGACACAATGTTCATTCTGGAGACAACGGTTCAAAAACAGCAATCAATTTCTCTTTACGTCATCACACGATTATACAATTTGTCCCGGTTCTTATTTGAACTCACCGCGTAGATTGGCGTGCCATCAATCGATCATTTCATTTCCTCGTCTTGTTGGTTAATAAACGTTATTCAGTCGTGAGAGATTTCCCGCTATTTCATGAGCGATGACTCGGATTTGAGGTGAATCTCCCTAAGCATTCGAGGACCTCAGTTACAGTACTTTAAGGTTCAAAAGGCCGTCTATGCAGATGTATATACATCTGTTGATACTAGGTCTGAATTTAGCATTGCATCCGATATAACACTTTCCAATTTGGGAATCACAGACATCAGGCAAGGCGGCAGAAAATGAAAGTAGAGCTAGAGTATGGATCAAATTTTAAATATTGCTGCTGTCCGACCAAATATAATCATTTTCGATCAGCGATAATGTACCTGAAACCTGCACATACTCAGGTATAATGTTCAGCAAGTGGTTCAGGGGCACACGCTATTGTATATTTACCCTTATCATTTTGGCAATGGGATAGATGATACCAACATGCCAACAATACAAAATGCCCACGTAAAGTAAACATGAGAGTGCCATCTGGCTCCAGCGAAACAAAAGTCGAACTGTTGTGCCATGGTAACAGTTCTAGATACTACGTTGCTGTCTAATACTGACTGCCCACACTTTCAGCAAAACAGAACAAAACAAAGGCAGTTGTGCCATGGTACGGAATTTATGTGTTGCACTCCTCCAGCAAAGCCGACTGAGAATACATCAGAGAGGTATCTCGCCTGGTGGGCGTTACTGAATGCCAACATTGAACCAAGTGTCCAAAGAACGACTTTTGCTGAATGAAGTAGTTATTATACCAAGCACAGCTAAAGGAGATATGAGTAAAAACAAGCAATACAAAAACGAACCAGAGAAAAGATAGCACATAGTAGACATCCACACATACTCTCACATACACACCCATGGATACAGGCACAACAAAGCAGGAGGTAAAACAGAACGCAATGTCACACCAAACAAAGACATGTCATTAGTATAATCTGCTAGAATGTTCCTGTTCTGTGAGACGCTGCCAACGACATCTTCTGTCGTGCTGAGGACGTAAAATGAAGCAGACAATACAGAGAGAGCGTTGAGTATGTTGTGAAACTCAGCATACAGCACTGCGACTTAAACTGTTTGGCAAAGTGTGCGCATGTCGATGTTGACATTTTGGTTGATTAACTGAATGTTACTCAAAGAAAACGTATTTTGAACGCGTCGTATTATCGAACGTGCAACTGGGATCAAGCATCCTCGCGAGTTTATTATTCAATTATTACTGCATTTGTAGAATATCGGCAAAGCTAATAGGCTTTTTTCGGGTCAATGCACAAAGAAACACAGACCCATATGCAACAATGTTGCACACCAAATTTCAGATGGATCCATTCAGCAGTTTTCGAGTCTATAAGTCTATTGTGGGTTTTCTTGCAATTTCATAATATAGATTATAATAATTACTTTTTCTATTAAAATGTCTGTACTGGACTAATGTGAATAAGTCAAATATAAACGGATCACATTCTCATCTCGTACACCTAAAGTATGACGTCATCTCTTCCATGAAACAGATGATATACTTTTCTGTTAACAACTGCCATTTCTAAAGACTGAACTCTCAACGACACGCAACTGGCAAAGGCGCTACAAAGGGCAACTTACGACGCCCATACCGGCAGAGGTGGTACTGCTATCCAGCACGTCACATGAAAAGTTCGTAAGCTTTAAGGTAACTGGTATATCACTCTTAGATCCTCTGGTCTTACTTTCACACAGGCATGTTCTGGGCGATTTCCAAGTAGTGGCATAAGACGCCTGACCGATATATTACACTCTTTTGCCGAACATGTCAGATAGGTAAGTGCCGTGATTGCTAGTGCCAAGATCGGTTAGCCTCACTGTATAACGCATATTGTAAAAATTAATCCATCCTTGCAGTTATCCACCCGTCCGCCAAATCATCTACCCGCCTTCCCGTCCTTCCGTCCGTCCCATCACATAAGAAAGAAAGAATGATAAATTCTATAGACTTAAACATCAGGGCATGAGTGCACTTGTGCACAATAGAATATTTGTATATAATTTTCCCAGCACGATTTAATTGTCGTGTTTAAAATTCTTCCCTTGATATAGGTTTTTTTTTCTACACTGCAAATGAACATAATTGTTCTTTATTACACTAACTGCCTACAAAACTTACCAAAGAACCAAAAACGGATACGTAATGCATACGCATCCAATTCGGCCATGCCTACGAAAGACCCGCTTTCAACCTAAAACTGGCAAGCATGGGAGAAAGACGTCCCGGCCTGCAATATTTGAAGTTTCAAACCTAGACAGGAAAGTCTATCCTTGTAAGGAAAGTCACACAAATCATACACACAGGAAAAACCTGAAGATCTCTCACTTGATAAATGGCTTTCGCATACTTTAGCAAATGCCAACTTGATCTACCCGAATTTCATCCTTGTGGTAGGCCTAACAGGGTGACGGAGAGAAATCTTTCCGATTTACCCGCTGGAGTCTGACAGATGCAACGAACTACCAACTTGCATCACACCGAAACAAATCTGCGGCGAGGTTCGGTCACATTCAATCTACAATGATGATCTGATGTTCGGGACTGAGGAGAAACAAAGAGGTGGCGAAGTCTAGTTGTAGCAGTTGCCAAAGAATTCACACCCCCCCCCCCCCCCCCCGCCCAATCCTCAGAAGTTGTAATAGAGTGAAGAGTGATTTTCTTTTTGTTAAACTCACAGGGCATATTTGGAAACTTATACAGATTTCAGACACACTTAATTACAGTATTCCATCGATATAAAGCGGCAGGACATCCATGCTAGGCACAGTCTGAAGTGCTCGCAATGAACGTCTGAGAGCGAGCCAAGTGTTCTTTATTCATACGCACGCCTCATGTCTCGTTTTCTTTTAAATTAACCATAACAAATCTGCAATGTTGGCAACGCTGCTTGATGCTAAACTGTTGATGAACTGAATTATACCAATTCTCTCCCCCCCCCCCCTCAAAACGCATAAGAATGTTGATTAGCACGGGTTCTTATTGGATGGTCAGCAGTTTCGTGACTGAAAACGTCTCCATGTACTGTGATCATGGAAGACTTGCATAAGCCACATTTTGCTGCATGCATAATCATCTCTTACCAACATAACACATGCATTGTGCCGTGTTTTGATCGTTACCAAATGCAGGAATCAAACATTGTGATAAGTGTGACAATTTTCTAGAGCTAGACAACGGATTTAATTGTCAGCATTGGATCTCGTTAAAAATGCAGACACATGCCAACGACCAACGTCGACTAACAACGTGCAATGTCATGCATCTGCAGAATCGATCGTCGTGCCAAAGAAAGAGTGTCAGGAGGAGCAGCAATCTATACACAGTGAAACGACATTACCGAAAAGAAAAGCATTTACCGAGCAACATTGCAAATCTTTTAACGCCATGTCAATGAAAAACATGCCTGCCTTCCGGCAATATGGCTGTGCTAGTTCTTTCTGTAGAATAGCAGTGTACTCACTGACAATACAACTGTGGATTTTAATATCAATTTATCTAATCCTGGAAGCGCCAAAGGGCAGTTTGGTAAAAGGACTTCTTTATATAATAGCTTAGAATGCCCCTCCAAACAATGTACAACACCATACAAAAGCTCTCGTTTCATACCATCTTTAGGTCTAAACTGTTGCAGTTTGCACACAACTGAACGCTGGCACTGCGGCAATTTCTGATGATATCTTTAAAGTTAAACAACCCGATAGACTGACAAAATGGAACACTGACTAGCTGCTGCTTGGCACACAGAATAACAGACCAGACAAGGACAAGTTCTTTATGACGTGCAGACGAAGGCTAGAAAGACTGAAGTGGAAAAACCATGGCCCACAGCAATACGGTGTTATGGTTTTACTACTAAACTGAAAACAACAAGCGAAGAAAGAGAGAGAGAGAGAGAGAGAGAGAGAGAGAGAGAGAGAGAAAGAAGAGAGAAAGGAGGGAGGAAGGGAGCCGCGAGGAGAAGACAGGGAGAATGGGAGAAGCACAAAGAGGAAACCCCCGGCTTAGAATGAATGTTTTACCGTATGGCCATCTTGTATTCTTTATCTTGTAAAACAGGCAATTTCTTAGCAACTGGCAGTTCCAGACTAGGTAATGATATCCTTACGCCTATTGGCCACAAGAGGGTGCGATATAATTATGACTGAAACAACGCTAGTCTCATCAACCACTATAAAAACCGAAATTCCGACATGAGTGGACGAAGGCCGAACCACCAATATAAAACATGGACTGAACTGAATAGAGGGGACGGACGAGAGACGGCAGCATCCACCCATTGTACGCCTACTATACATTGTACCATATCATACGGCGGCAAAACTGCACCCCAGCACTTTGGGACGCCGTGCCACATGAAAAGGATACTTCTCGACTCAGACAAAGTATCTATGGGGGGCTGTGCCAAAAACCAAACTCGCTCTCTGTTGACAATATAGTTTCACATAACGCTTGCACTGCAATTTAGTATTATTTTACACTCATGTATAGTATGACTTAGCTTTACAACACCAACACTCAAGATTAATGTATCCATACAATACCAACACACACGACATATCCCCTACATTATGAACACTGACGTCTAAATTATTCTTGCAATACGAATACCCGCACCTAACATATCCTTCACGGCAAACGCACAATACCAATCCTCATGTAAGTCAGTGGTAAGTGAGGATGCGCCTTACTAAATGAGAAGTGAAAATGACTATTGTAGAGAAAACACATAATAATATGCAGTCACTAAGAACTACGTACCAAGAGGAAAGACACTTCATTCACTAGCCCGACTAGAATTACACTAAGAATATAAATCAGTGAAAAATACATCAACTATGATAATTTCCATGCGCACAGTCTAGACGAGAATCGTTTTTTTTTATTTTTTTTTTTGTTTTAAATGTCTCTCTATAGCAAAGAACATTTGCCGGATTCTCGTTTTATTGTCCAGTTCTTTCAGTGAGTTGTTAACTCAAACGTCTGAAAACATCTCACTATCGATATCACTATTTGCAAATACAATGAGGCATAGCAGGTTACTTGATAGCTTACTAAGCAGACTGACTATGCTTGTAGTCTGCCATCGGTGTTGTCTTTCGCACAGCGTCCTGCTCAGACTGCAGCAAAGTTCAGGCTTATATCGACAAATTTACCGTAGCAAACTAAATGACATATAACATCGGCACAAAACAGCCCCGTCACTGCAGTGAGTGGCATAGCAGCATGGCACTGACACACGTGATATTCGACAGGCTAGGAATGCGGGGCGCATCAGCCGTGAGTACCTCATCTCTAACATACGGCTGTTGTCGGGAACAATATATATACATACATATAATAATATTCTACCTCAAACAGAAAACCAAACCAACGGGAAGCTGTCAGTGACTTGCCACCTCAGCCAAACTGGTGCTCGAAAGATTTATTATCATAGTTTTTACCGCCTGGCACGACACCGATCCAAACACGCGGGTGAATGGCCTCCTACAGGTTGAACCTCATGTGTGAAGCATGCATTTATCAGACTCTATGCGGCACTTCACCAAACTTCCTTTAAAAGAGCATAGGCAAAGTAAATCTACTAAATAACAAGTCCCTCAATATAACCAACTAACATTCCGTTAAATGAGTAATTTTTTTGGCCGAACTGCTACCTCTGCGTCATCGGGTGACGCATAGAGTATTCTTGTCCTTGATCTCTCGAAAGTATAAACTGCACAATCAGCCATGAATATCACACTCGTAAACTTATCACAACGCAGCCTTGCCACCTTTACTACGGCATTGTTCTCTATTACCCTACATTTATAGCGGGAAAGCTGAGGACAATTATTATATCAGTAGTGCAGATAACAGTAAGCCATTCATAACACAAGTGGCAACTGCTGAATTCTAACGACAGCGATATTACCACAAAATACCAAAACAATGTTTATCCTATCTCCATCACTGTTACATAAGATGGCCTTTTAATACATACAATGTATTATGTATGCATATGAAAAGTCACAGTTATGTTATGCCTACGGGAGAGAGTAAGACTGAATACAAAGCCAGACCCATTGATCCAATGAAATAAAACAGCAAATGATGTTCAGAACTATAAAATAACTAACAGCCTTATTTTCACATTTTCTAGAGAAAACCATCGTTACCCCCCACCCGAGCCCCACCTAAAAATAACATTAAAAATAGACGTTTCATTGACGTTGTTGTTGCTATTATTTTTAAAAGAATATCCTATTAAAATCAACTTTGTAAAAACATTACATGTCTGAAAACCAACACTCATTAGAAACAGCAGATTTGCTAATGAAAGAAAGGAGACAGAGAGAGAAAGAGAGCGGGGGGAGGGGGGGGGAGACTGGGAAGGGCGGCGCATTTAAAAAAAAAAAAGTATTCGCACTTTTCAGTGAAAGAGAGAGAGAGAGAGAGAGAGAGAGAGAGAAAGAAAGATCCGTATGACTTTTCCATGACATACGAGCACACACATTCACACACAGAATTCTCAGGTCTACCCTAAATTCCATCACCCGTTCCTTTTCATCATGCCCCTCAACCTAACCTTCAGCTGAGAAAGTAACATGGTGAGACCGAAAAGCTCAATTTTACGATGCGTTTTACATAAGCTCTCAGGAAGTCAATTAATCTACGCATTTGAAAAATGAGATAAGATTCAAGTGGGAGACTTGGCAAGCAATTTTAAAGAAAAAATTACAGGGAGGGGAGGGTCGATAAAATAGTTCTTTGCGGGAAGGGGGGGGGGCAGAGATCTGCAGCAACAGCAACTTGACATGGCTAAGTAGGGCCTTCTGTCAAGCCATTGTTACTATAATACAAGTTTACAACAGTAAGTAAGCGTACCTCTTGATCTAATCAAGATGGAAACGATTACTTATATACTCCAACAAAGCTGTTGCTGACTCGCTTTATCATTTTATAAAAATACAATATAACTGTCAGACCGGTAACTAATAAAACAATTCAAGAAAAACAAATAACACAGAAATCTATAAAGAACTTGATAGTAACTGACTCACACAACTGACTCGCATTATCATCATTATCTTAGTCAGTATTATTTGTTTCACAGCATGCCTTTTATCTAATCTACGAGAACGATTTCTCTTTTTGTTAAATCAGTTCAAGTTCATTCATGCTGTTCGATTTAACGACAAAACGAACTATCAATCATTTCACAACAAATTAACGTTGGTAATTTACTGGAAAGGTTCATGTAGATTCAATTCATTGAAAAGTATATCACGTGTAGACGGGAAAATGTCGCGAGTGATAGCAACAGCAGTACTGCTCACACTGCAGGTTAGGTATACAATGTGGACGGCCACTCCAATGGATCATATAGAGCTACACACGACTGGCTCTTTGTATATTTAGCCCAGTTCCAGCTACGCGACCTGTTTTGAATTGGCTGTTGTAGATGCATGCATATATCTAGGCAATGCTCATCGAACATCGGTGAATTCAATCATGGAAGACACTGAAGCAACAGGAAAGGCTAATCTAAGGACTTGCCCTTGCCACTACTGCACCATAGCTGAATGCACACTGGCGCATTAAACAGTCCGCTTAGATGAACGAGCCGCTGTAAGGATAGTAGTATACATGTAATATCCACGACTCTTAAAATTTTGATATTATTGAACCGCCGTTGTTTCATACTCTATGAACTCATCAGAAATTGAAGAGCAGGTCACCGTCTCATTTAGTGTAAACAAGTAGTTACTGTTGCAATCAAACCTAGGTCAATAACAAGAACTCTGTTCCTGCTGAAACAATTCAGTAATTCCCAGTTCAAATGCCACACGCGCAGCGAATTAAAATTTCTCTCCGTAAGAAAAATTCAGTAAAACGGAGACTCTATTTCAAGATATCTAGATCTATACTGAACTCAATAAATCTTGGCTGAAATCAACAGCCAGAATCATTTCCCGTCATGAAAGAGAATGGGATTACGATTCATGTCCCACGAGAAGGCACGGTCAGGTACAGTATCAGTGTCGGTGCAGCTTTGCTAGAGGACATTCCCAAGGGCAGAGGGCATGTAGGGTCAGACACCCGCAGATTATCTGCCCACCCAAACACACCCCAGCCGCGCAGTGGGCTATAGATCTATATTGTCAGGAATTAACCCAGAACACTGAGGTACTACTGCCCTGATGGCGTCACGACAGACCTGGCTGACCCGAGATTCAAACAAAAACTAAGTGCAATACAATAAAGAACACAATGACGCAGGCTCCTTTTAACCTTCAGAAGCTCGGCATGCTGAAAGTTCGTGTTGGCCCCCATGAAGATGACGCCGCATTTCAATGGCAAAAAGTGGTAGACTGTTCGATATTTCCATGGCACAAAATAGAATCACTTTCTTAAATAAAAAGTTGACAGCTAATAGTTATAGTAACAACAGGAGTGGTTGTGTGTGTAAGGTAATCGTAGTGGTAGGCCAGCAGCGATGGCAGTGATTGTAAAAACAGTTAGCAATTTTGTGGTAATAGCGCCGGTAGTCAATTACATCGGCAAAAGTACTGACGGCAATCTCGGAAACAGCAACAGCAGTAGTAGTACATGTAGTAATAGTAGTAGTAGTAGCAGTCGCAACAGTAGTAGTATGAGTAGTAGTAGCAGTTTAGTAGGAGTAGTAGTAGAAGAAGTAGCAGTAGTAATAGAGGTGGTGGTGATGCTGGTGGTAGGAGTAGTAGTAGTGATAGTAGCAGAGCAGTAGAAGTAGTAGTAGTGGTAATAGCAGTAGAAGTACCAAATAGTATTAGTATTAGTAGTTGAAGTAGTAGTAATAACTGTAGTAATAGTAAGTTGCGGTATTAGTAGCTGTAGTTATAGTAGCAATAGTAGTTGTGGTAGTACAGTAGTAGTAATAATAGTGGTAGTAGTAGTGACAGTAAGGTGGTATGAGTAGCAGCGGTGGTAGTGATGATAGTGGGGTGATAGCAGTGTGGTAGTAGTAGTAGTAATGGTGCTGCCGATGGTAGCAGTGGGAGCAGTTGCAGTATTAGTAGTAGTAATAGTAGCAGTCGTCGTCATAATGGGTGGTGGTAATGATGGTGGTAGTAGCAGTAGCTGGAGTAGTGCTTGCACTGCAGCAGTAGTTACGTCTAGTACGGTAGCAGTAGTAAGATGAGTAAGAGTTGTACTAGAAGAGGTAGTAATAGGAGGAGGAATAACAGTAGCATACATAGAAATAGCTGGATATTATTGAACATGGTCATTAACTTTCACCTAAATTCATTCATGAAACACGTCCTCTCCGTATCGGTACTGTCTAATTCTCAGATAATGTTTTGGGCATTTTTCTTAGTCACAAAGGGGTTAACCAGACTTTGGGTACAGCATAATTGGTGAGCGAAGGGTGACAATGCACTGAGAGAAGCGATAACGACCAGCCAAAAGTTTGGCAGGCCCCGCACTAGTATGAGCCAGTCCGAGGGTTGATAACAGTCTCTTCGAACATAAAAGAGCGAAAAATTGCGGCATACACTGCATGCAACGTCTAGTTCTGGTTCTAGCAGTGAATGGTCTTTTTCCGTTAACGATGTCCCTCGTATTCACAAACTATTCGAATGAAGTCTATGTTTTGTGCAAATTCCTAAATTTTATTTACAATGAGATAATCAGATTGCAGATCCCACATTAAGAGTGAAAAAATAATTAATGCTGTAATGAAAAGCAGGGCGGTTATCAACTTAGGTCCTCTAGTTCTCGCTGAACAGGACGGGGCCAAAGCTTCCGAGCTGGCATAATGCCCTTTTGTCTTACGGGCATCAGCCATGTTGTGAAAATCATGAATTTGTCTGCTCGTGTGACTGTAATTGCATTAATTTCACCAAACTTGTCCTACTGCACGCAAACATACAGGATATAAAATCACTCGAAAAACAACGAGAAAAGAGAAAGAGAGAGAGAGAGAGAGAGAGAGAGAGAGAGAGAGAGAGAGATTATGTAGATAGACAAACAGACCGACCGACCGACCGATAGACAGACAGACAGACAGATAGATAGATAAAAGAGAGAACAACGTAATGTGTGATACCATGAAAATTTATATTCCATTATAACGATCTTAGGCTCATCAGCTGTCAAAAGCCTGGCCTAATGGCGAGAAATGTTGACTGGAAAGATTTTTAGATCCTCGGTGCTTTCAAAATATACACAGTAACACTAATTTCTCCGTTCTTGCAAAGGAGATGTGAAGATTACAAGTAGCATAGAGGAAACAGTACTGCAGCAGTAGTTAAGATCCTTGGTAATGGCTGACGACAGAACAAAGGTTGAAACTATGAAATCAGCGTCTTCGGTGACGTGGTGATGACATCAGTAATATTATACTCTCATATAATCCATCATCTACACTGGGTTCATCTGTTTTGTTATTAAACAAACACATTCCATGGTAACTGTAGAAAAACATAACATTGAAGCCCAGTTCATTCTTCGAGATCTCCAGTCGGTGTTTGAGTGAGTGAGTTTGTTTATAAAACAGCAAACAAAACAGATAATCTCTCTTGCAAACGCAGGTAATCTTATTCCTTGAAAGCAAAATTGGCTCTAACTGAATTACAACAAAGTGTTAAATGCCATAAAACATGATTTGAAAAGCAACGTAGACAGCGATGTCGCCTCTGAATAATAGTTCAGCTATGTAAGCTGAAGGGCTGACGCGGGTGTCGGGGTGGTTAATGGGGGGGGGGGGGGGGAAGGGAGGAGGGGGGCATTATGATTACACAACATAGGCTCATTTCGTGCACCTTTATGTTTTTGTTTTGTTTTGTTTAACCTCTTGATTAGAGCGTCCATTTACATCCTCCTCTGCTACACATTACCTTTCTCTGTATAAAAGTACAAATATGTGAATACCAGATACGAGAGTCGCTATGAAAAATTCAAGCATGCTCTTAACCGCCGATCTTAAACTATTCGTAAACAGTTCAACGTTACGCATACTCGTGGTCCGCAAACATTTTCAGGATCAAGAACATCCTGAAAAAGAAGACGAGCGTGACATGCCGTCCTGCTCTGTACATGGTAAACATCCTTCTAACTAGATGATATGCGTCTTTGCAAACCGATTTTCAATGTCATATTATAAAGACAAAGTCAAATTTTTGTAGAACAATCTTGCACATTCCTTCCCACATCCGACAACACTGGCAGATCACACAAGTCCGCGTAACATTTTATCCAAACAAGTACATGTACCACCAACTTTCACTCTTATTCAACTGTTTGAAATTGTGAGTTAACATTATAAGGTGAACGGCCAATAGACTAGATGGTATATTCGTACATGTACTCTCTTTGTCCTAGTCTTGTGTGACACCCTGGCTGGCTTAAGTCCTGTTGCTTTGGTCAATATAACCCTTAATCAAAAGAAGCCCCTTACAAGCCAGAAGAAAACAAATTCTCCCCCTTCCCCATTCTGTAATTCAAATGTAATACAGTGTATTTAAAAGATTGTCCTACTTTTGGGATTTATAATCGTGTCTACAGGCCGTAAAAAGACCAAAACAAAACAACGAACACAAGTGCCCCTCTTCTGAATAACAAATGTATGTACACCCAGCGAGTTTTCCTTTTTGCCAAAAGTAAAGGACAGCTACTGAAAAATTCATGACTTTGGGAATTTATCCCTTCCAAGGTAAACTGCGTAGATCTAGCACCCGATCACCTTATTCTTAAATGATCGGGAAAAAAACAGACGAACAATAGCACTACCGACCATTCAAAATCCTTCTCTCAAACTGAAGCCCTCAGAAATACTTTAGCACATAAACAAAAGGAAGACCCCCCCCCCCCTCTCTCTCTTTTAGCCTCATTTACAGAGTTGACGCGATTCAATAAGTCACGCAACATGGAGGGACCGCAGAGAGAAGCGAGAAACCCAAACTTATACACACGAGGTGTAAGGCCTCTGCCTGATTGTTTTCTTTTCACAGAGGAATGCATCAAAATGGCAACAAGGCAGTGGTTAAACATTTCTGTAGGCTATACTGACACATCTCTGTAGGCCATACTGACAGCCCTTTATTTTTATAGTCTGTCCATATAAACACAAAATGTTTGCTCTAGTCAATTAGTGCAGCGTTTTGTAAATACAGCTGCAACAACAATACGTTATTAACAACAGCTGGTGCTGACGGGTGATCGACTGAACAATAACAACACAAAAACACATACATGTATAGTTACTGGCCACCAGCGATCTTCCACATACTATCAAAACAATAATACCGAACAGTTCCTCAGATAAAGTTACCTTGAACATTGCACAAGCTCATGTATGAATTTAATATATAATTTGGAACTGGCACAAATACAATAGAGCAGTGATCCCCAATGTTTTTGCACTCGTGGCCATGTACCCCAAAATCCTGAAACCCACGCGACCTCCTACTACCAGCATTTTGAATTCAAATTTATTTTTTGGTGCTGGTGAGGGACACAAACATCCTACAAAAAAAAAAAAAATCCTGTAATTATTTACTGACAAAACTGAAGTAAAAAACAAACAAACAAAATCTATGTACGAGCGCGCACGCGCGCGCGCGCGCACACACACACACACACACACACACACACAAAAATGTAATTGGTGAGTTGAAATTAATTCAATGTCAAACCACTTCTAGCAAGGCCACGCCAAACCCCTTCCAAGGCCTTGAGACCCCCTTATGAGTCGAGACTCAACAGTTGAGAACTCTGCAATAGAAGTAAATACATTATGTATGTAGATAAACAGACAAGCAAATTTTCGCCAGGTAAGTCGATCTCTTTGAAGAGACATAGATATCTTTCGAGTGTTGCTTGCTGTTATGACTCTTTAAGTCGTTTTCTTCCAATTTTGACTTAATTTGCCACTATGCTCGGGGTGAATAACAGATCCCTGTGTCCGATAATACGATGATGACTATGACATTGACACAGATCGTTATCTTACTTACAATATTATGCTTTGGACCCATTTTCACACAAACACACACACACACAAAACTCTTGCAAAAAAAAGTAACGCTCGGGAAGATGAGGAGATAGGTAACCAATGTCTACACTCAGGCTTTCCCAAAGACAATGAAAACAAAACAACATTGGAAAAGCGAGCCCTGCTTGGAATGGAGAAGGGGATGACGGTACGAAAAGACTGATATACCCCTTAATCATCGGAACGAACTCGCACAGAGCAAGAGAGAATGTACTTAATATCATACATCCCTTCCCTAATCTATCATCTCCATGTCACAATAATAAAGGGGCATCCTCTCTACAGGTGAATCCACTGAATCTGTACATATCTCTAATATTGTTCATTAACTAATCTGCCCCCCCCCCCCCCAACACATACACATATTTTTCATAGGGCTTTTTATGACAAATAAAAAGATGAGACTGGCTTTGAAATGTTCCTAAGAATATGACAGGACTGGGTTTGAGTTCTGACTGAGAAGGTTATAGCTACACTAGAAGAATATGTGCGACAACTCACAAGTCCGATTATCCGCATAAGCTTATGTTCGTTAATAAAACCCATTTTTGATTGATTAGCCTTATTCCCGGCTTTGCTGATCGACGTTGGCGAGGAAACTGGCAGGCACACAACTGAACAATATACATGTATATATATCCACAACGTACTGGAATTTAACTGCCTGGAACTGGTGAGTTGACTTAGGACGTCCACCTATCCAGACCTGCCTGACCAAGTTCTGAATCACACCCCATCCTGGACGTGTCGGGTGAGTGTATGTAATTGTGTGGCCGGGGGGCGATCTGATAAAAGGCCTATTCATTACAGACTCTGTCCAAATTCTTTCACACACTGCATACGATTTTGTGACAAACCCTTGTAACTTATATAAGAAGTTTTTTTGGACTGAATGTTCTTACATGTGAAAACTAGACATTTTGGTATATATCTATCTCTCTCTCTCTCTCTCTCTCTATCTATCTATCTATCTATCTATCTATCTATCTATCTATCTATCTATCTATCTATCTATCTATAATTATATATTAAATCTGTTTTACTTTTTACTTTTATTTTTTACTCATTTATTTTATTTTATTTATTTATTTATTGTTCTGGCATGTTTAGGATTAAAAGCCTCTGAATACAACCGCGATCCACGGCGTCACAATCTGTGAACTGATCAGTGTTAGGAATATGCATGACAGGTTGAGTTAATTACTACAAGCGCAGTAAATTTTTTAAAGGACATGTCCGAGGCACTGGCATGTAACATGTTCCTCTGTCACTGTTGACCCTGCTCTGCCTCACTTGTGACTACACTATCATCATCTGCACAAACCAACAGGTCTTTGAACTTACTGAGAGTTAACAATACCTAAATATGTGTATAATAATGAGTACAGCAGGCTACGATATCCGATCAGCGCTCAGGCCCTCTAGCTGACACTAATAACTCTGCACACTTGCATAATGTTCCCGCAGTAGGGTAGACAAAGGCAGGTTTTCGCTGATAAGGTACGTCGTCTAAATGAAAATTTGATTAAAAAAAAAATACATATATCTCTACAGAGCCCTATGCTATAAAGAGGAATGGGGGTGACGGTGTGATGACCACATGATAGAGAAAATATCTTTTTAATGGGGGGGGGGGGCAAAGTACTGATAAAGTAAAGTAAGAATGGGTGGAAAAGAAAGTAACAAACATGAGAAAAAAAAAAAAGAAAGAGTTAAATGATGAAAGAAAGAAAGAAAGAAAGAGATAATGAAAGAATATAGAGTGGCTTATCATTATACATTTCTGCAATAAGTTGTAAAAAAAAAAAAAAGACAGAGAAGGGAAAGAGAGAAAGAAGGAGAAACAAGCGAAGAAAGAGAGAGAGAGAGAGAGAGAGAGAGAGAGAGAGAGAGAGATCAACAAACAGTAAATCATTCAGAAGAAATCCTTGATTTTGCTAACGAAAATTTTTAGCAGTGAGGTCTTTTATTTTGGGGGTTTTTAATTAGAATGATGGTACATCCTACAATTTAAACACGCAGGCGAACTGGGTGAGATCAATTAAATGGAGGAGGAGAGAGTGGGGGGGGGGGGGATGAGGGAAGGGCAGGTAGGAACTAGATTAGGTGCAGGGCCGGATTGGCTCGAAAAATCGGCCCGGGAGTTTGCCAATTTAACCGGCCCACCTGGGACATAGAAGTCCTTAACGGCCCACAGACCTACCGGCCCTCTGACGCCCTGGCCCATCGGGAAACTCCCAAACTCCCGAGTAGCCAGTCCGGCTCTGTGTAGGTGCGTAGGAAAGAGTAGGTGGGTATGTAGGCGCATATGTGTGGTATGTGTAAACCAGGTAATGTAGTGAAGAAGATAGTCACTTTTGTCCATGCCCTTTGAAATACTGATCGCAACAGAAGAAAAAGTTATTAATGGCAAGGAAGAAACATTTCACTTAAGAAGGGTAACAGGGCTGGTCAAAAACAGACCCCACTGAAAAGTGAAATGGAGACCATTTGCAATGGGACTGTGAACTGACATTGATTGGGCCTCAATACATCAACGCAAACTGTAGTGTATAATATCCATTCCCCAGGAATATCAATACGCACACCCATAAAGCTGCGGTTCACTTTCTCAAGCCCAAGCTCAAATCAACTAGATAGTGAGGAATAAAATATCCAATTCAAATCAACGATAGAGGATAACAATTTGATTCTGCTTTATCTGACAAAAGGCAGTGAGCCAACAGCTAATAAGTGTCATACTATTACTAATAAACGTAATTAGTTACAGTACGCCTTTCAGTAATCTGTCAATGGCTACAGTGAACCATGTACCGTAATCGAGAGTGGTGGAGTGGGTGACGGGAACAGCAAACAAAAATATAAATAGCAAAGATCTAAAATATGGTGAGGACTGTATCTGGGTGGACCGCCAATCCAGTCTTTTGTGACTTTGCTGACTAACCACAGAAGCTTCAAATTTCTTTACATTAAATTATTAGTGGCTAAGTTCTGCTACCGCCAAGATAAATTTTGAACATGAATATGTAACACAATCTTGAAGTGGGCGTCAAGAAATATATAAAGTAAATCAAGAACTCTAAAAAAAAAATAAAAAAATCATGAGTCCGTTGTGCAAAACATAACATACTTGAAAGCAAAAAATCTAGGCGCACATCACAGTAAAACGGAGGGTCGTTAATATAGCAGGGGAAATAACCCATAAGCAGCTTAAACAGATGACCGAGTCAGCAGTCACTTCCCTTCCGACAGTAAGACGACGTGGTCACAATGAAACATTTATCAGTACGAAAGTGGGCAAGGAATGACAACATAATGTAAAACATACAATGACTGGAGAGCAGGTATATGTTTCGCTTTTCAACCCCCAGCCGAGAAGTTATCTCATGGGGGGCAGGGTTAAGTGAAGAATGAAAAATGGAGAGTGAACAGACTTGGATCTGATCATTTAAAAGAGCCTATTAATTTAATTTAATGTTTTATAAGGTAACGGGTGTTTCCCTTTAACAATTTCTCTAATGTGTGTACACACAGCAACTAATTTTCCAAGGGCCCGAACTAATTTCAAAATAAGGAGAGTAAGGCCAGCTCATTAACAATATAGAGTAATTAAAAATCCGAATAAGAATTAACATTAATAGAAACAGCTTACCTAAAAACGAAACTGCTGGGCAATCTTCTGGCATTAAACATTCAATGAACCATGGGACTGAATCACCGTCAGTTCCAGGAAGGTGAGTAATTTACATATGATTTGACCCAATAACCCACTGCAGTAACAATGTCACGTCTGTCAGTCTGTCCACTGGACTGTCTGTAGGTAGACTGTATAAATTATGTGTGTGTTGGGGAAGGGGGGGGGGGGAGAGGAGGAGGAGACGGGTGGGCAGGTAGATATGTAGATGCCTCAGAGTGTAGTCAGATGGGCGTGTAGGCACAATATATAAGGCAGGTAGGTGCATATAATAATTATTGTATGTATATATATATAGGTATAAAAGTTCATAGTGAATATGTATCAGATGAACATAAAACATGACTGATGTAGTAGTTTGTATACAGTAACCGATAAAAATAATATCTCTAATATACACCATCTGCCAAAGTAAGAGCTACCAACCAATGTCCTGTACACATCCATATGAACCTTACATGCTGCTAACACAAAAATATTTCAAAGAACTGGAAGGCAGTCACTGATAGGACAAAAATATGATGTACAATAATTAATAAGTTAAACTCTCTTTAATGGGCCACAGAGACACTTATTGCTGTAAAAATAAGGCAATAATTTAAATTTTATCCCCATTTCTTTGTTTTATGTCCAACCCCAAGTTAACCAAAGGGATAGTGACGATGTCAGAAAGAACACTCCTATCTCCCCACCTATCAAAAAAGATGAACAGGACATGACAGGGTGCAAGAGCCATACAAGCCCATTTACCAAGGAAAATAAAGTAAAGTCTGACAGCTGGCTTTTTAATCTCTTTGTCTTCCTCCTCAGGCAACAGAATAATCATGGCATAAAAATTAGAAAATCTAAAAAAAAAAAAAAAACTATTCTCATTTCAAACATTTTTAATCTTCCATAAATTTATACTTCAGAGAACGTATATTATAAATTTTCTGTTTTTAAGACAGGAAACAAGCTATGAACCATGGGAGCAAAAATAGAAAAAAGAAACGCACACACACACATGCACACAAAAAGCAGACATCCAACAAACTCAAACTGGTTAAAAAACTGAAATCCAGAAAAAGAAAAAAAATTAGCTGTAATTCACTAACGAGCCATCTGATATGCTCTCACCACAAGAGGTAAAGAACCTGGAAAGTAGATGGCCCCTGCTTTGCAGTTGAAACCCCAATAACAAAAGACAAGACTTGTCAATTTTCAACTTCTCATCAAACCTACACACTTACGATGACAAGAAATCTCACTAATTTTCATCCTTTCAATTTAAATTTACACTCTTTTTTTCACTGAAGAAAGTTATGAACTACATGTTAAAATTCTTGCACAATTGCACAGAACATGAGCTATCTCGGTTTTCTTCTCAGGCAGAAGAGCCTACAACAGACGTGTTACACATACAGACAGTTTGAAACTGTACGAGAGACACCTACAAAATGCAAATCAACAAACTAAAGAAACAGAAATAAAAAATTTTAAAAGGTATTTAATATTCACACATAGATCTCTATATAAATTTTCCTGAGACTGATTGATGGACACATGAAAGAAGGTGGTAGGGAAAAGGGAAAGAAAACATACACACACAAAAATTTGACCATGGAATGACAGCACAATCCATTTCATTCTTTTTCATTCATCCACATGAGTGGTTTAAGCTTCAGGGAGAATTTACAGTGTAAAATCAGTTGGAAGTGAGTGCCGACTGAGTCTGAGAGAATATTTCCAGAGATCTGGACTCTAGATCTAAATTTTTTTTTTTCTCATTCTCTCTTCCAGTTCCTGTTCCACAACATTCTACATCCAGATCACGATTTACTTCATTAAAAAAATGAGTCTCAGGTAAAACTGGGTATCTGATCTCGGTTCCTGCCTGGGAGGAAGGCTGGATAAAAGCATTTGTTTGCTAAACCTTACTCCATTCCATTGTCATCAAGTATCCAATGGAAAAACAAACATAATGTGTGGTCAACCATTACTTTCTCTCCAAGTATTCATTTAAAGACTTAGGACTCGAGGAGTGATACTAATTAACGGAAACAACAAAGCTGCTTCCCAGAGAGATAAAGAATCTATCTAGATCGAGAATAGAACATAGATCTTGAGTGTCCGTAGATCTAGATCTAGATCTAGTCTAGTTGATTTATGGTTGTCAATATCCATTGTTTATTTAGATCTATTTGGCCTAGATTCTAGATCTAGATTCTATTTGTAAGCAAAAGGGATGAATACTTTGGGACCCATTTTATTAAGGGGACTGCTACACATTCTAAACCAGCAAATGATTTTTTTCAACTTGGCTCAATGACTCTGGATCTAATCTAGATCTAGATCTAGATATCTTATAATATTATAGGTGTCTACTCATTTAGATCAAGATTTTTTGGTCACTTCTAGTAAGCTAGATTACACTTTAGATCTTGACCTTGATCTTTTGGATCTGGACTCTAGTCTAGATCTAGAATCTACATCTAGACTGATCTAGACTAGAGTCTTCTCTAGATCAAGTCTAATTTTATTGGAGATGTAGAAGTGTAGAGTAGATAGATCTAGATCTAGAATTAGTCCAGATTCTAGATCTAAGACCATATAAATCTAGATCTATATTAATACAAACTCATGCTAGATCTAGATCTAATCTAGTCTAGATCTGTTTCATATGGTAATGGCTTTTAATGACATTATTAATTTTATTTATAAGCTTTTCAACCTCCTGTCAGTCCTGTCGACCTGACGGTAGTGGTGGTTACATAACACTATTGTGTTATGTGAACATTCAATCTGTTTCATATGGTTTTTATAAGATTTTCAACCTCCTGTAGTGGTGGTTATCTCAACTGTCCACAACCGTGGTAAAAAAATAACATAACTCTATTGTGTTATGGATCTGTTTCATATCTAGAGTCAACTTACCTTTATTCGGAAGAGGTGTGCCGGGAAGGGGCATACTTTGCGACATTTTATCTGCTGCCACTTGAATCAGAACAAACTAGATCTAGATCTAGACTAGGTCTAGTATCGATCAGATCTAGATTCTATAGTCTATAGTTTCCGTCTATATCCAATTTGCAACTGTGAGATCGGAGAGCATGGTCCTTCGTTCACACACAAAAATAGCTCTTAATTTGGTAGATCAAACGGGATAGGCTACAGCTCGATGACACCGTGTGTATCGCGTTGTTTGAGGTAAAACTAAAACACGCATTCTATCGTATCTGTCACGAATAAGTACACCCATGCAATAGATTTAGATCTAGTCTAGTTAAAATTAATTGGATACCTGTTTTTTCTCATGTTATTATTTTATTCTATTTTTTAAATTATTATTAATATTATTGTAATTTCAAGCCATTCAATCCTAGGAAAGTAGGATTATCTCTGCTTTTCGTGGTTGCTTACATTTTTTGTGAATAAAAATTAATTTGTACTGCCACTGGATATTTTGCCCGACATGCCGCCTACTCTTCGTCGATTTTGAATTGCCAAGGATATTTAACGTGGTTTTCGTACACAAGGCACCCGATAATATATTCGCCCTCATCCGAGAAGGCCAGACGTCAAGCTTCCCTATCCGGCGGAGGCCAGGAGACCACTGGGTCACTTGAAAAATGAACGTTTTCGATTTCATGTCCTTCCACCTCCTCGACCTAGTGGGAGGGCCCGCGAGTCGATCCCGACCACAAAAGCATCACAGACAAGAACTATTTTCACTATGAAGCAAATGTCAAATTACTGTGGCACTTCCATGAGCCGAAGGGTTCGAAGCTTTCACACAGCCTAGACGTCTACTAACGCCACTCACAAACATGCTGGCCCGTAGACGTGTAATTCTAAATACATGCTCATGTAATTTGTAATTACCACACATAGACCTATTTTTTTACAAGCAGACAACATGTCACCCACGTTGATGATTAATCACCCAGATATTATGTTTTAGAATCTGGATGGTAGGTTGATTGTATTCAGTTAGTGAATCCAAGATTATGGGAAAAAAAAAAGAGACATTAATATTATAATCATATAGGCTGCGTCGCCTAGAGCAAGTTTCGCGTATCTTGATTTTGGCGCGATTTTTTTTTTTTTTAATTTCACTTCCAAAAGTGCTTATCACCCTCCACCTTTCCTAGCATTTTTACTCCGATCAGATCATAAGTTTTTGTTTAAATTAAAAATGTTTTATCACGTATGTTGGGATAATGATTCCAAATTCGTTTATAATGAGATAATTTATTTGCTTTTAAAATTCATTTCTTTCCAGAGCACCTGTCCTATCTGATATTGCTCGGTAACAGCTCTTTGTGAGCAGTTTCGAAATCGCGTATCCTGACTTATACGGTTCGAAAATCAAATCGAGCACCGGACACAAAAGCAAATCACTTAGGCTAGGCCTAGGCCACCATGCAGTGTTTCCACTAGGCCTATTGTTTCGGTATTACTTTATTATATACATTATGTACCTCGTTACAGTAGCGGTCAAGAAAGGATGGATCATCTCACTTATCATCATCGGCAAAAGCATACCGTTGCACAGTCGTTTGCCAAATTTGTTTCTTTGCTATGACTGATAAATCATGGACGAATGACTAACAAATGAAATAATCAAGTTTCCTCGGCCTGGTTTGTCAGAGATTAAAACTGATTGGCTTGAGCTCCTTTTTTCTAACAGTACAAAGAAAACAATGTACAAACATAAATTCCCAACACCGACGTTCTGTTCGTTGATGAATCTAACTCAATCGTTTGATAATGTTCAAATTCCCAGTAACCTAAAAGTATACCGGCAATCAAAGCGATAACAATAATCAGTAAGAAGATACATTTCGTGTGCTGACAGACTTCAGAAATATTCGATAGTGTCTCTGATCAAGGCCACTACTGACAGGCCACGCTCTCATTAAAGAATGTCATTTAATTTCACAAAGGATAACAATCCGGATCTGTTTTGTTCAGAAGAATATTTTTGTGAAAAAGATGAGTCTGAAAACATTACATTCACATTTTGCCGGTAACCTCAGTGCGTTGAATTAAAAAGGAACAAATCCCACAACCAGCTGAATAGGCTGCAAGTCGATCCTATCAGATTGCTCAGCTGACGCCGTTATACTTTCTAGATTTTGAGGGGAAATTTTTTATTCAGATGATTCACAAACTGACAGTGAACGAAGATTGTTTAGAGTTAAAATCTCAAGAGAGAGAAGTATTCGTGCTAAAGGCCGACATAAAAAGCAGACATTCGTTATCAAATAACCAAACTTAATGTCTTCTTCACAGGAAGGAGAGGGCCTTGGACAGACGCAGCGTACATGAGCAAAGTGACAGCACTACATAGAGAACAGAAAAGCAAAATCTGCCTGAGCCTACTCCAGGCTGTTCTTACCAACATACTCTAGAGGAAATTTCAGTGCACAAAGGGGGCAAAGAAAGACTGTGTTGATCCCAGTTTATGGGCGAAAAACTGAAGAAACAGAAATAAATGCACGATTGTGACAATGCTTTACTTACAGCAAAACCCTGCAGCTGCAATACTCTGAAACATATAATGACCAACGTCAGAATATTTCCAACCATTCTAGAAAATGAAATGGGAACAAAAACGCTCTGCCATCATCACATACGTAAGAAAAGTTCCAGATGACACAAACACATTATGAAGTCACGACGACCGCTTTTGTTTGAATACGTTTTTACTTTTGACAAAACAAAAACTAATGGGTGCAAAACCTTCTTCCTGGCCATCCTTGGTTTCAGATCTGATTCTTTCATACGCACATTGTCGTTGTCATTGACAGTGCAGTCCCGGAGGACATTGCTTGATGTGCAAAGTAAAGTTTCTCCCCAAGGTTGTAATCAGCAACTGGTGTGGCTGTGCAGCCCTATTCTGGAGTGACAGTCTCTTTGCAGTTGGTGCAGACGAAAGAGGACGACTGGAATGCAGCAGAGGCTGCTCGCTTTTTTGAGGCGTGTTCGTTTCTCTACTGCCTGTTGGGTGCACTCCTTCTCCGCGTGTATGACTCCTCTCTGCACCATTTGACGCCAGCAGTCACGGTCGTCAGCAGCTGTTTCCCAGGCATCAAGGGCAATTATTATTGTTGCAAAATTTCATATTGCGTTTGCACACATCTTTGAACCTGAGAGTCGAGCGTCCGATCCTGTGAGTCTAGTATCAGTGGCAAGTTGACCCTAGAGTGGGTCATTGGAAATACGCCCATCTTCCATGCGCCTTACATGATCGAGCCAGCGTTGGCGTCTCTGACTCAGCATGGCGAACATGTTTGGGATTCTAGTACTCGGTCCTGCCAGGTGATGCTTAATCATCGTCCTTGGCAGTGCAGTCCTGGCGGATAATGCTTGTTGTGCCAGGTGCGGTTTCTCCTAAGGTTGTGAACAGCGCCGGGTGTGGCTATGTGTGCAATTCTAATTCTATACCCTAGTCTCTATGGGTGTAGAGCTTTCCTCATGGCCATCTTTGTTTTCACGTATGGGTCTTACATAAGCAAAAGTCACAAGGATATCCAGAAGAGGGGGTCATAAGTTTACAAATAGAAATTTAGGAGATCTGCTTCAAATACTATTTGAAGTGAAAAGGCAGAAGCCATCAGAACTTTTTTCAGATTTCTCCCTATGGTTCACTCACACAAGAGGCTGCTCCTGGATCTAGGATAGACATGGCAGACTTTGTATAAGGATTAGACTAGTGATGTTCCCGAGCCAGTATCACTGGCGAAAGTTATGGAGATTTTTCATAAAGACGTTGATACTGGGATACACAAGCGAAGAAGGACGTAAGTGAGCTACAGTTACACACGATGACTTGTCAAGAGGACGATTACTGGCTCATATTGAAGCAAAGAACAAAGCTGTGGATGAGATGAGCAGAGATATTGAGAACGCCAAGCCAATAAAGGACATCACACTCCTGGCTGTAGATCTCCAACAAGTCTTCTTAACACCAAGGCTACAGAACTACAACTGTGCGGCCTACAATATCGTGGCAGCTTATGTAGCATGTTATGTATGGTCAGAGCTTCACACTGTGGCAGCTGATGTAGCATGTTTTGTATGGTCAGAACTTCACACTGACCTCTAGTCTCAGACATTTTTAGATTGCATGAACAACTTCTTACACACCTTTGTCAAAGTACCAGATGTGATTGTCTGGTCTGATTGTGGTAATTAACAGAATCGATGTTGCATTGGGGCTACAGGAGTGCTGGAAGGGCTTGAAATATTAAATATAAAAGAGGCCTCGCAAAGGTTTTTACAAAAAGACATACACACACCAACAAGCTGACACCATACACACTCGTGTGCAGGCTTTCGTGTGTCATGTTGCAGATTGTGCTCTAGTCAAGTTGTTGTTTCGGCGCTCCAAGCCTGTCCGATTTATTCCTTCAGATTAGAAGATCGAACACAGTCTGTATTGATCAACGGCAAGATGTCATCAACATTCAATTTATCATGTGGTGTGCCCCA